>JAOTQR010076782.1:0-45914 GCA_025774065.1 Solanum ossicruentum
TATAAACTTGATCTTCCTGGTGAATTCCAAGTTAGTGCTACTTTTAATGTTTCTGATCTTTCCCATTTTGATGCAGATTTGAATTCGAGGACGAATTCTCTTGAAGAATAGGGGAATGATAGCATTATACAAAGTTCTACTCCATTGAAGGGAAAGGATGAAAAGGATGAATCTTTAAAAGCTCAAAGGAGGCACATAACAAGATTCAAACCAAGGAGTTTAATGAAAAGCTCAATGGGCTTCAATAGCAAATCCAAAGTGTCTTGTTGGGGAAGAAGAGCTAAAGCCCAAGAAGGATGAATTATTCAACTGATAAAATTATTTGGTGGCCCAAATTCAAGTCCAAGATGAAGAATTTTAGGGTCAAATTTCATGCAAATAAGGCCAAGAAGATTCAAAGAATAAGCCACAACAAAGGTTGTTTTCTGCCCAAGTTTGTAGAACTTGGGTTTTACCTTATTTGTCAAGATTCTTTTCCTAGTTGGGTTTTACCTTATTTCCTTAGTTATATGTATTACTGATATTTTCCTTGTTCTATTTAAGGTATCCTAGTACCATTTCTTGCTTTACTAGAACTACTAGGTCTATTCCTAGTTAAGGTAATTTTATTTCCTTTCTAGAGTAGGATTTACCTTGTAATTTTCTTTCTAGGTTTTGAATACTCCTTGGGCCTAACCTAAGGAGTCTTGGATTTCCAAGGACCCTATAATATATATAGGAGTCTTTTTTCTTTCATTAGAGACAATTAGATTGATATTAATAATATTTAAGAGAGTTCTATTGAACCTTTGTGAGTTGTTCTTTGAGAATTTATCTTTTAAACCTTTACTTGTTCATAGTTTGAGGTATAAAGTACTTTCTTCTTATGATATATTTGATTTTGTTTTGGTATTCTTTAGAAGGTGATTAGTTTACATGCTAATTACTGTCTTTTGTTACCTCATAAAACGGTCAAGATCCGAATCTACCGTTTTGATTCATTTTCTCAAGTAAAGGTGTTAGTTTCTTCCATAAATCTTTACGTTGTTACTTGGATCTTGTCAAGGCCTTAGAATATCAATTTCTTAGAAATTATTGAATCTTTCCTTTGAACTTTCCATACCTTTAATTAGTTTTTATCTTTCTTTTATTTGTTATTGCTTCCGCATTCTAGTATTCCCTCTATCTTAGTATTGTTTCTAACCTCGATCCTATCAGGTTGTATCAGAGAGGTTCTATCAAGATTTCGTTCTTAGTAAATCTTGGAATTTCTTAAATATAAAATGCAAAAACAAATGTAAAAAAATATAAAAAAGAAGTTTTAAAAAAAGGAGATAACTTTCTCTCCAAGAAATCCATTTACTTACCCTCAAAATTGCGTTAGTGTTTCCAAATAAAAAGAAATTAAGAAGAGGGGATTCTATATCTTTGATGACTTTTTCTTTGATTATTGATGGGGGAAGTTATGCAAATGTGATGAGTTCAGATTTGGTAGATAAGTTATGAATTGCATGCATGAAACACTCTACCCAAATAGGCTCCAATTGTTGAATGATAGTGGAGAGGTAAAAGTAAACAAATAATGCATGATTTCATTCAATGTTGGTATGAAGATCAAATTCTTTGTGATGTAGTTTCAATGCAATCATGTCATGGTTTACTTGGCCAACCTTTGGCAATATGATAGGCATACATCATGGGAGAAAGAATAGGTACAGTCTTCTGCATACTGGTAAGAAATTTACTCTTGAGCCATTATCTCCTTCACAAGTGTTTGAAGATCAGAAACAATTGAGAAAAACAATGGAAAAGCAAAGGGGAGAGATAAAAAATGAGCTTGAGGGACAAGAAAAGGGCTAAGAGATAGAAAAAAACCAAGATGGATGAAAATAAGAAAGAGAGGGAAGCAAACTAAGTAAAGAGGTAAAAGAGGGTTTGAGTGAAAAAATAAAAAGTTTTGTTGAGAGGAAAGACACAAAGGAAAATAAAAAAGAAATTCTTTATGTAAAAGCCAAAGAGTGTTTGAATGCTTGAAAAGAGAGGTTGCCCATAGTACTACTTACTTACAATGAAGTGTTGATTAACTTTGAAGAACTAACTCCTTCTTTGCCAAATAGTGTTTCTTCTCTTTTGCAGAGTTTTGAAGATGTTTTTCCTGATGATACTCCAAATGGGTCGCACCTTTGAGAGGGATTGAGTACCAAATAGACTTTGTGCCTGGGTCTCAATTGCCTAACAGGCCTGCCTCTAGTAGTAGTCCTGAAGAGATCAAGGAATTAGAAACCTAAGTTGAAGAATTGCTTAAAAAGGGTTTTGTTTGAGAGAGCATGAGTCCATGTTCTGTTCCTATCCTATTGGTACCCAAAAAGGATGGAACATGGAGGATATGTGCGGATTGTAGAGCCATCAACAAAATAATGGTAAAGTATCACCATCCTATCCCTTGTCTTGATGATATACTAGATCAACTATATGGATCCAAAATCTTTTCTAAAATTGATCTTAAAAAGTGGTTACCATCAGATTTGTAAGAATCCTGGAGATGAATGCAAAACTGCTTTTAAGACCAAAGATGGACTTTATGAGTGGTTAGTTATGCTTTTGGCTTAACAAATGCACCCAACACATTTATGAGACTAAGGAATCATGTTTTTAAATATTTTCATGGAAAATTTGTTGTGGTCTATTTTGATGACATTTTGATCTTTTCTCAAAATCTAAATGAACAACTATAGCACCTAAAGCAAGTTTTTGAAGTCCTTAGAAATTAGCAGTTATTTTCTAATCTCAAAAAGTGTACTTTCTGTGTGGATCATGTACTTTCTTAGGTTTTGTGGTAAGTTCTAAGGGAGTGAAGTAGATGGTGATAAAATCAAAGAAATTAAAGAATGGCCTAGACCTAATAGTGTAACTGAATTTAGGAGTTTTCACGGACTTGCAAGTTTTTATATGAGGTTTGTGAGGGACTTTAGGACCATTGCTTCTCCTTTAACTGAAGTTATTAAGAAGGATAAGATTTTTTCATGGGGAAAGGAACAGGATGATGCATTTAACTTGCTGAAAGAAAAATTGTGTTCTTCTCCTCTTTTTCAATTACCTGATTTTTCTAAGTCTTTTGAAGTTTAGTGTGATGCCTCTAGTAAGGACATTGGTGCTCTTTTGATGCAAAACTCTGTGTCAATTGCCTACTTTAGTTAAAAGCTAAGTAGAGCAACATTGAACTACTCAACTTATGATAAGGAGTTATATGCCTTGGTAAGGGCTTTAGGTACATGGCAACACTGCTTATGGCCTCGAGAATTCATGGTCAAGACTGATCATATTAGTCATTGAAGTACTTGAAGAGACAAGGTAAACTTAGTCATATGCATACTAAATGGGTGGAGTTTATTGAAACTTTTAGTAATGTAATTGCATACAAACAAGGAAAGGACAATGTGGTTGCTGATGCGCTCTCAAGAAGGTATGTTTTGATATCTGCTCTTACTTCAAAGTTGTTGGGTTTTGACCAAATCAGGTTACTATATGCTAATGATTCTAATTTTGGTAAAATTTTTGATGAATGTAAGTTGGGTCCTTTTGAGAAATTTAATCTTCAAGTTGAATTTCTATGTATAGAAAATAAGTTGTGTGTAACAAACTGCTCTTTGTTAGGAAAGCACATTGTAGAGGGCTAATGGGACATTTTGGAGTGCCTAAGACTTTAGAAATACTTTCTGAACATTTTTATTAGCCTAGCATGAGAAAGGATGTTAAAAAATTATGTTCTCTCTTGAATGTAAACAAGCTAAGTATCCACATGGTCTTTATTCTCCTTTACCCATTTCTAGTTCTCCTTGGTTTGATATTTCTATGGACTTCATATTGGGTCTTCCAAAGGGCTAAATATGGTAAGGATAGAATATATGTGGCAGAAGATAGATTTTCTAAAATAGCTCAATTTATTCCATGTAAAAAGACTAATGATGCATCTCATTGGCTGACTTATTTGTAAAAGAAGTGGTTAAATTGCATGGAATACCTACTTAGGCACTAAATTGCTATTTTTCACATCATCTCACCCACGCACTGATGGACAAATAGAAGTGGTTAATAGAACTTTGGGGAATATGTTGAGGGCTGTTTTAAAAGGAAAGTTGACTTCTTGGGAAGATTACTTGCCTAATGTGGAATTTGCTTATAATAGGACATTTCATTCTTCTACTAGTAAGACTCCTTTTGAAGTTGTATATGGATTCAACCCCCTTACCCTTCTTGATTTACTGCCTTTACTAACTAATAATTTTTCTAATCTTGATGGTAGAAAGACGGCTGACATGATGAAGAAGATTCATGAACAAACAAGACTTGAAATTGAAAAGAAAAATAAGGAAGTTGCTTCACGAAGGAATAAATGAAGAAAATATGTTGTGTTTAAACCTGGGGACTTGGTTTGGCTGCATATGAGAAAGGAAAGATTTCCTTCCAAAAGAAAGACTAAGCTAGATCCTAGAGGAATTGGCTCATAAAAAGTCCTTGAAAGAATTGGAGACAATGCTTATAAACTTGATCTTCCTGGTGAGTTCCAAGTTAGTGCTACTTTTAATGTTTCTGATCTTTCCCATTTTGATGCAGATTTGAATTCGAGGACGAATTCTCTTGAAGAATAGGGGAATGATAGCATTATACAAAGCTCTACTCCATTGAAGGGAAAGGATGAAAAGGATGAATCTTTAAAAGCTCAAAGGAGGCCCATAACAAGATTCAAACCAAGGAGTTTAATGAAAAGCTCAATGGGCTTCAATAGCAAATCCAAAGTGTCTTGTTGAGGAAGAAGAGCTAAAGCCCAAGAAGGATGAATTATCCAAATGGTAAAATTATATGGTGGCCCAAATTCAAGTCCAAGATGAAGAATTTTAGGGTTAAATTTCGTGTAAATAAGGCCAAGAAGAGTCAAAGAGTAAGCCATAACGAAGTTGCTTTCTGCCCAAGTTTGCAAGGAAAATAGGCAAACTTTCCAAATTTGTCAAGATTCTTTTCCTAGTTGGGTTTTACCTTATTTCCTTAGTTATATATATATTACTGATATTTTCCTTGTTCTATTTAAGGTATCCTAGTACCATTTCTGGCTTTACTAGAACTACTAGGTCTATTCCTAGTTAAGGTAATTTTATTTCCTTTCTAGAGTAGGATTTACCTTGTAATTTTCTTTCTAGGTTTTGAATACTCCTAGGGCCTAACCTAAGGAGTCTTGGATGTCCAAGGACCCTATAATATATATAAGAGTCTTTTTTCTTTCATTAGAGACAATTAGATTGATTAATAATATTTAAGAGAGTTCTATTGAAACTTTGAGTTGTTCTTTGAGAATTTATCTTTAAATCTTTACTTGTTCATAGTTTGAGGTATAAAGTAATTTCTTCTTATGATATATTTGATTTCGTTTTTGTATTCTTTAGAAGGTGATTAGTTTACATGCTAATTACTGTCTTTAGTTACCTCATAAAGCAGTCAAGATCCGAATCTACCGTTTTGATTCATTTTCTCAAGTAAAGGTGTTAGTTTCTTCCATAAATCTTTACCTTGTTACTTGGATCTTGTCAAGGCCTTAGAATATCAATTTCTTAGAAATTATTGAATCTTTCCTTTGAATTTTCCATATCTTTAATTAGTTTTTATCTTTTTTTATTTGTTGTTGCTTCTGCATTAGATTTCTTCCATAAATCTTTACGTTGTTACTTGGATCTTGTCAAGACCTTAGAATATCAATTTCTTGTAAATTCTTGGATCTTTCTTTTGAATTTCCCATATCTTTAGTTAGTTTTTATCTTTCTTTTTTTGTTGTTGCCTCCGCATTCTAGTATTCTCTCCATTTTAGTATTGTTTCTAACATCGATCATATCAGAAACCCCAACATACTTTATAATCAAATTTCATAATAAGAGACACCTATAGGTAAACCACTTGAAAACATACAATGCACATAAAAAGGAAGGTTGGGCACCATGGGTGAAGGTAATGGTTGAAACCCACATACCTTAAAATTCGGGATTTCCTTGATGAAGATTTGAGTGAGAACTTGAAGCTTGAATGAATTTCTTGAGATCCAGAGATGAGTTTGGGACACTTGAATTTGGATGAAATATTTAACTAAGTTTAGAGAGGGTTTTGGGAGTGTCTTGAGTGATATGGGGTTGCAAATGACTAAGTATAAGTTTTTTTATGCATAGGAGGGCTTAGGCCCAAGGCCCCAAAGCCTTAGGCTAAAATAGTGAAAAGTAAAAATAATTTCACATCTCCACGCCCCTAGCATGTCGCACCTTGGGCGCGGATCGACACTAGATAAGAAATTTTTTGGAAAATGAAATTTTGCTGTGGTTCCTCTAAATTTGGGATTGTACCCATTTCCCACTCAATTATTCCCCCTATAACGAATATGAAGTCGAATTTTTGATATCACGCACAAATTTTGAGATATACAAAAATTACGATTATGGACATTCCCGAGGCACATTTTCGGTCACTTTTTGGGATGTTTCAATATCTCCCCCTTGGGAACATTCGTCCCCCAATGTTAAAGAAATGTACATAAGAGAAGTAATCAAGATGATTTCAGCCCAACACATGAATGCAACAAATGCTTTAAAACATTATTTCGAAGATATCAACATAGGGTCAAAAATTGTCATAAACTTGTCAACTTAAACATGAATTCATGCAAATGACATAAGGGATGAAACTTAAGACTTGAAATCACGTAGGGGACATAAATTATTACCTTAGGCTTGAGTGGAGGGGAAGAGATATGGATATCGCTTTTGCATGTCCGCCTTGGCTTCCCATGTGGTACTTTCAACTTTTTAGTTCCTCCGAAGGACCTTGACAGAAGCTCCATCCTTGTTCCTCAACCTCTTCACTTGTCTATTAAAATTTCTATCGGGACCTCTTCATAAGTCAAATTTTTTTTTCAAAAACACCCACAACATCTAAAGGCACAATAGCACTTGGGTCATCCACACACTTCCTCAACATAGACACATGGAAGACCAGATGAACCATTTTCATATCATTGGGCAACTCCAACACATAGGCACCTTACCAATCCTCCTCAATACTCTATAAGGACCCACAAATCCTGGGCTCAGTTGTACCCATTTTACCAAAATGAACCACACCTTTCATTGGTGAGACATTTAAATAGACCCAATCACCAATCTTAGGTCCCTCCTCCTGACATTGGCATAGGACTTTTGTCCACTTTGGACTGTTTTCAATCTTTCCCTTATCAACCCCACCTTGTCCATGGCCTCCATAATCAATTTAGGACCTAACAAAGCTATCTCCCTACCTCAACCATCCAACCGAGGACCTACAACGCCTACCATAAAGAGCCTCAAAAGGAACCATACCAATGCTTGAATGATAATTATTGTTGTAAGCAAACTCAATGAGTGGAAGGTGTTCATCCCAACTACCCTTAAATTTCAAACACAAGCTCTAAGCATATCCTCGAGAGTTTGGATACTTCTCTCGGCTTGGCCATCCATTTGAGGGTGAAAGGTCGTGCTAAGCTTTACCTTGGTATCAACACCTTTTCTGAAAAGACTTCCAAAATTGAGAAGTGAACTAAGCACAATGATCCGATATGATAGAAAAAGGCACCCCATGCAATCTAACCAACCCATGAATATACTTTGGTATAATCTTCGACACCATAAGTAGTTTTGGCCGGTAGGAAATGAGCCAATTTTGTTATTCTATCAACCATAACCCAAATAGAGTCAAAATGCTTCCTAGTCTTAGGCAACCCAACCACAAAATCCATGTTAATCTCTTCCCACTTCCAAGTAGGAATCTCTATATCTTGGGCTAGGCCACCCGACCTTTGATGCTGGCTTTCACTTGTTGGCAATTATGGAAACTGGACACAAACTTTGCAATATCTTTCTTCATACCACCCTACCGATACACTTCCCTCAAATCTCTATACATCTTTGTAGAACAAGGGTGAATAGAATAGGAAGAATTATGAGCCTCATCTAAAACCATCTTTCTCAAGTCAGCAACATTGGGCACACACAATCTACCTTGGCACCTAAGGGAACCATCTCTCCCTTGGGAGAAGGCCTCCACCTTACCATTTCTCACCAAGGCCTTCAACTCTAACAAGGCAGGGTTAAGACCTTGCTTTGCCTTTACCTCCTCAATCAATAAAGATTTAGAAGCATCAACAACCATTACACCATCATTTATCAACCTCTTCCAACCTAACCCCTAATCTAGCCGATGGACCTCCCTAGCTATCCCTTTGCCACCATCACCAATATGAGCTAGGCTACCAATAGACACCCTACTTAGAGCATCAGCCACAACATTAGCCTTACCGAGTTGATAAGGCACACTCACATCAAAATCTTTAAGGAGCTCTAACAACTTTCTCTATCTCAAGTTGAGATCTTTTTGGGTGAACACATATTGGAGACTCTTATGATCGGTACACACATCAACATGGACGCCATACAAGTAATGACACCAAATTTTCAAAGCAAACCACGTCGGCCAATTCAAGATCATGGGTAGGATAGTTCTTTTCATGTACCTTAAGTTGTCTAGAGGCACAAGCTATCACCTTATCATTTTGCATCAAAACACAACAAACCCTTCCAACCCTTCTGGTAGAGACAAGAAAGGAGCGGAGACAAGTTTATCTTTCAAAGTTTGGAAAGTCTTCTCACATTCATCAGTCCACATAAATTTTGCCTTCTTTTGGGTCAACTTAGTCATAGGAGAAGCAATAGAGGAGAACCCATTCACAAACCTCCGGTAATAACCCGCTCCGATGAGGTCAAAGGTCTAGGTCAATTTCTAATCACCTCAGTCTTTTTAGGATCCACCTTAATATAATCACCCAACACCACATGACCTAGGAAGGCAACCTCTTTCAACAAAAATTCACACTTCTCATACTTGGCATACAACTTTTCCTCCCTCAAGATTTCTAACACCACCCTCAAGTGATCCATATGTTCCTCCTCACTATGGGAATAGATCAACATATCATCAATAAATACCACCACAAACAAATCAAGGTAGGGTTTAAAGGCCCTATTCATAAGATTCATGAAGATAGCTAGTGCATTAGTTAACCTGAATGACATAACCACAAACTCAAAGTGCCCATATCTAGTTTGGAAGGTCATCTTGGGAATGTCACACTCCCTCACTTTCACTTGGTGATATCTGGATCGAAGATAAATCTTAGAGAAATGACTAGCACCTTGAAGTTGGTCAAAAACATCAGCAATCCTTGGTAGAGGGTACTTATTCTTTATGCTGACCCTATTAAGTTGTCGCTAATCAATGCACATTCTAAGAGTACCATCCATCTTCTTCACAAACAACACCGGTGCACCCCAAGGTGCTTGGCTAGGCCTAATAAAACCCTTCTCCAATATATCCCTCAATTGCTCTTTAAATTCTTTTAACTCCGCCAGGGTCATATGGTAAGGACGAATAGAAATGGGTTGAGTAGCGAGAAGGAGGTCTATACCAAAATCTATTTCACTTTCAGGAGGAACACCAGGAAGCTCACAAGGAAAGACATCAAGAAACTCGTTTACCACCGAGACTGAACCTAGGAAGGACTTTGGACTCAACATCCCCAACCCTCACAAGATGATAGAGACACACCTTAGAAATAAACTTTTGTGCTTTAATGCAAGAAATAAACCTACCCTTCACCACCACATCATAACTCTCCCACTCAAGGACCAGTTCATTATGGAATTGGAGTTTGACCCTACCAGTTCTACAATTAATAGAGGCATAATATGCATGTAACCAATCCATCCAAATAATGACATCAAAATCTACCATATCCAACTCAACAAAATCACAAGGCAATATTTTAGGCAAAATGAAAATGGGACAATTTCTATAGATCCTTCTAGGAACAATGTATGCACTAACGGGAGTAGATACTTCATGAGGCTCACACAACAATTCGGGACTAACATGGAGCTTTTTGGCAAAAAAAGGAGTAAGAAAAGTGAGAGTGGCACTCTGGTGTATCAGTGCATACACATCAAAATCAAAAACTTTTAACATATCAGTGATGACATTGAGCACCTCATCTACCCCTTTATCTCCCTTGGAGAGCATAGAATCGATTGTACCTCAGGACACCCCCTTGTTGGCCTCCCCTTCCTTTTAGGACCCGCATTTTCACCTTGTCCTTGTGGACGATCATCTTCACACTTGTTTTGATTTCGAAGACAATCAACCATCTTATGACCCACTTCACCACAACCATAACAAACATTAGTGTTCCTCAAACATGGGCCATTATGGCCACCACCACCTTGGATCTTTGGGTTGTCATTAGCAAACCTTCTAGCAGGAGCATTAGAATACCCTTGACCTAAATGACACTACCCACCCTTGGGACTTTGGAATTTACTTTCAAAACGGACCCTCTTGGCCTTACTGCTTCTTCTTTTTCTAAGCTTCTCACTCTCTAATTGTTGGGCATATGTCATGAGGCGGTACAAATCCATATCACTTATCAACATGGCAGCACGACACTCCTCATTGACCGAGTCAAACACACCCATCACAAATTTGTTCATTCTAGACCTTGGCTCGGCCACCAATCGTGGAGCATATTTGGAGAGTTGGTTGAACTTGAGGGCATACTCCCTCACACTAATCGATCCTTGCTGTAGATTCATAAATTCCATCATTTTGGCCTCCCTTATCTCAACAGGGAAGAATCGATTGAGAAATGCCGCCTAGAACTCCTCCTAAAGTATAGCATCATTGTTCCCCTTTTCCAATATTCATTGAGTAAACCATATTTAGGCCACCCCTTTGAGTTGGTAGGCCACCAACTCCATTTTCTCCTCCGATCTAACACCCATAATAGACAACACTTTATACACCTCATCAATAAATTCTTAAGGATCCTCATCTACTTTAAACCCATGGAACTCTGGTGGGTTCATTCTTGTGAAATCCCTCACCCTAGATGCCAGAGTAGGAGCATGAGGGGCTTGGGCCCCTTAGTTGATTTGACTAGTCATGGCATGGGCTAGCATGGTAGTAGCTTCTCGAAACTCTTCATGGGCCACTCTCCCATCTTGAGGAGCGGGAGGGTGAGCTGCTTCTTGGGAGTGTGGGCTCTTCTTCCTCTTGGAATAGGTATGATCTAAAATAGAAAAAAACATTCGTTAGGAGAAAGCCTTACCTTAACTTCTATAGCAAGACATAGATCAAGAAGAAGGGAAACATTTCCTAAAATACCTCATAGCCTCTTGTTCATAGTTGTAGTGCACTTCACAACCATGACCAAGACTCTAATCAATGTGGTGTGCTGGATTTCAAGGATCATTATCAACCCAGTGCTCTGATACCAAGTTTGTCACAACCCAACCCTAGGGCCTAGACGTGACATGGCGAATGGGAACCCGAAGGGACCCAAACAAGCCTCATAGCATATCAATCACACATCCCTGGTCATGGAAGCAAAGTAAACATCATCAAGAGATTTAAATAAGGATAAAGGGACTAAGGAAAGTCTTAGATAATCATAAACAATCAAGAATCAAGAGCATAGCATAATTACATCACTTGTCCAACAACACCTCTAAACATAGAATAGGCGGGGGCAAAGACACTTTCCAGGCTCACCATCATAGTATCAAGAGTTAAACATAAAGAAATAACATAAGCAAGAGTAGCACAACTAATGTCCCCGAACTTGAGGACTCACCAAAACTTATCTTCAAGATATCACAACTAGCCACGGGGAGGATGATCGTGAGGAGCTCCGGGTCCTTCATGGTAACATCATGTAGGAATAGAGTATGTGTTAATATGTTTGAATGTACTAAGTATGTAGGATGCAATGCAACAAGAGATAGCCAACATAGTCAAAATGCATAAACATAGGCAATAGGTAATATAATAACAATATGGCATGCATGATCAATGCTTAAAGTAAAACATGCTTGTATAGTACATATTACATGTGTAGGAAGAGACTATCATCGTAAACCAAGCAAACTAGTACTTGGAATCCAAGGCATACCACCCCCTTGGAAGGCGATCGAGGTATCTACCCCTCAATTAGTAGTACAGGCTTACCACCCCTCGACAAGGTGATTGAGGTATCTATCCCCCAACATGGTAGTATAGGCTTACAACCCCCCCGACAAGGCGATTGAGGTATCTACCCTACAACATGGTAGTATAGGCTTACCACCCTCCCTCCCTCAACAAGGCAATTGAGATATCTACCCCTATTGGGGGTACGAGCTTACCATCCCCGACAAGGCAACTAAGGCTTGACATCACCTCAACAAGGTGTGGTCAACTTTGCAACACCATAGATACTTTTCATGAATTCATCACATACATACATTGCTTTCATCATCATAAAGTCACTTGAATCATAGGGCATGCAATAGATCATCAATAAATCAAGAATCTTTAACCAAACATTTTATCAAACACTTGGCGAGTATGTAATGCCAATTCAAAATCATGCAATTCAAGAGTGAAATCATGTGGAAAAACACAATGTAAATTAATCCACCAACACTCAGTAACACCCTCATGCAAGATACATTGAAACCCCTCATCAAATCTCATAATAGATCATATATTCATAGCTTAAAACATGCATAAACAATCAACATCTTATGAAATCCCAACATACTTTATAATCAGATTTCATAATAAAAGATACCCATAGATAATCCACTTGAAAATATGCAATTTACATAAAAAAATGAAGGTTGGGCACCATGGGTGAAAGGACCCAATGGATGAAACCCACATACCTCAAACTTGGGGATTTCCTTGATTAAGATTTGAGTGAGAACTTGAAGCTTGAATGAATTTCTTGAGATCCGGAGATGAGTTTGGGACATTTCAATTTGGATGAAATATTTGGTTAAGTGTTAAAGAGGGTTTTGGGAGTGTCTTGAATGATATGGAGTTGAAAAATAACTAAGTATAGGTGGTTTTACGCATAGGAGGGCTTAGGCCCAAGGCCCCAAAGCCTTGGCCCGAAACAGTGGCTGAAAAAATAAATTACACATCTCTGCACCCCTGGCGGGTCGCACCTCTGGCGCGGATCAACACTGGATAAGAATTTTTTTGAAAAATAAAATTTTGCTATGATTGCTCTAAAATTGGGGTTATACCCATTTGCCACATAATTTTTTCCTCTGATCACGAATATGAAGTCAGATTTTTGATATCACACACGAATTTTGAGATATATGGAAATTACGATTATGGGCATTTTCGAAGCTCATTTTCGGGCACTTTTTGGGGCATTTCAGAAGAGACCCTAATAGACAAAAGTAAGACCAAGTGAGCTATAACTTGGAATCCTGATGATTACTCTTCATTGGTAAAGGGATGGACTACTTGCCAAGGTAATCCATACTTCACCTTATGGGAGCCCATCCCATTTCGGAGAAGTAGCCCCCCCCCTTATGGGAACCTATCCTGTTTCGGGGTGCATTTCATGATAAGGTGCACTAAAATGGATCCACTAGTATAGAAAGGATAAAATATAATCCTATGTTGGCACATAGTTTGAGGAAAGGAGTATGGACCCTTGAAGATAGTCCACACCGACATCCAATCCATCGGTGCTAAGTCTTTTCCATGGAATACTTGATATAATCATACTTTAATCATAACATGAATAGCTTGTAAGACATGACTTGAGTAGCTCATAAACATGCTTGACCTTTAATGGTGAGCCTAACTTGAAACATAAGAGTAGATCAAACTCATACATGAACCCTTGCTTTAACATGAATGGCCCACAAGAGGTAAAAATCTTAAAATAGGGCTTAACTTGATACTTCGTAACATCATAGATACTTTTCATGAATTCAATACATGCTTGAAAGCCCTTAATCATCATATGACTTGACATGTAAATAATGAAATAGATCATCAATAACTTGAGAATTCTTAACTTGACATTTTATCAAACACTTGGTAGGTTCATGATACTAGTTCAAAATTATGTAATTCGAGAGTGAAATAAGATGAGAAAACTTAATACACATCAATCCACCAACATGTAGTAAAACCCCCATGTAGAGTACCTTGAAATCCATCATCAAATCTCATAACAGATCATAGTTTCATAACTCAAAGAAGCATAGTCGCAGTAGATATAATCAAATCATAGTATAAGCTTAAAATAGATAGTCATGCACAATCAATCAATATTTCATAAAACCCCAACATAACTTATATTCATATTTCATAATAAGAGATACCCATAGATAATATAACTTGAAAATATGCAAATTTCATAAAAGGGAAGATTGGGCTCCATGGGTGAAAAGACCCAATAGATGAAATCCACATACCTCAAACTTGGGTTTTCTTGAGTTTAGCTTGAAGAGAACATAGAGCTTGAAGGGAATCCTTGGGTTACAAAGTTAAGCTTGAAATCCTTGAAATTGGAGTGAGATATTTGGTTAAGTGTTAGAGAGGTTTTTGTGTGGGTTTTGAGTGATATAGAGTTGAAAATGGCTAAGTATGGGTGTTTTCACGCATAAGTGGACATGGGCATGGGCATGGGGCTATGACCCAAATACCTTTGGCTGAGATAGAAAAACCAAGGAAAACCTTACACTTGTCAGTGTCCTTGGCGCGACGCAGACCCATCGCACAGGCCACTTTTAACTGCTCCGCGCCCCTAGTGGCTATAAAATTCGGGTTATACCCATTTCCCACTCAATTGTACTCGCTAATTGAGAATATGAAGTCAGATTTTGGAATCATGCATGGAGTTTGAGATAGATGAAAATTACGATTATAAGCATTTTCGAAGAACATTTTTAGGTCATTTCAATATCTCCCTCTGGGGAATATTTATTCCCGAATGTCAAACAAACATACATAAGAGAAATAATTTTGAAGATTTTAGCCCAACATGAATGCAACAAACACGTTTAAACATCATTTTCAAAAAGTCTCAACATGAATGCCAAAAATCACCATAAACTTATTACCATGAACATGAATGCATGCAAAATGACATAGGGGAAGAAACTTAAGACTTGAAATCATAGATAGGACTTAATTTGCTATCTTTAGCTTGAATAGAGTGATAGTGGTATGGATATCACTTCTTCATCACCTACGGATATCACTTCTTCATGACCTCTCTGGCTCCCCAAGTGACACTTTTGACATGTTGATTCCTCCAAAGAACCATAACGAGAGCTACATCCTTCTTTCTCAACCTCTTCACAGTTTACGCAAAATCTCCGCCTGGATCTCCTCATAGGTCAAATTATCTTTCACAACACCCACAACCTCTAAGGGCACTATAGCACTTGGTTCACCAACACATCTCCTCAATCTAGACACATGGAAGACTAGGTGAACCATATTCCTATCCATAGGAAACTCCATCCATGGACAACCTTACCAATTCTCCTCAAAACACTAGAAGGACCCACAAATCTTGGACTCAATTTTTCCTTCCTTACTAAACCAGGCCACACCCTTCATGGGTAAAACCTTCTAGTAAGCCTAATCACCAACCTTAAACTCAAGGTCTCTTCTTCTCACATCGTAATATGACTTTTTCCCACTTTGAGCCGTCTTCAATCTTTCCGCTTATCAACCTTACCTTCTCCAAAGCTTCCCAATCCAGTGCAATCAAAGCCATCTCACCCATCTTATCGAGGTACCTTCCCGTAGTCTCTATCCACACTCATGGAGTCGAAAGGAATAGAATAGGATGATTCATGAGCCTCTTTCACAATTAACTCCCTCAAGTCATCAACATTAGGCACACACAATCTATCATGGTACCTAAGGGTACCATCTCACCCTTGGGAGAAAGTCTCCACTTTACCATCTTTCACCATGGCCTTCAACTCTAAAAATGCGATCTCAAGATCTTGTTTTGCCTTATCTCCTCAATCAAAGAAGATTTATAACCATCAACAACCACTACACCACCATAATCAACTTCATCCACCCTAACCCCCAATCTACCCAACCGGTGAACCTCTCTAGCCACCTCCTTGCCATCCTCAACATGAGCGAAACTACCCATGGACACTCTACTTAGAGCATCGACCACAACATTAACTTTTAGAGCATCGACCACATTCATATCATAGTTTTTAAGAAGCACTAACGACCTTCTTTGTCTAAAGCTAAGATCTTCTTCTTAGGTGAACACATGTTAAAAGACTCTTGTGGTCGGTAAATGCATCAACATGAATCCCATACAAGTAGTGACGCCAAATTTTCAAAGCAAATATCATGGCTACCAATTCAAGATCACGGGTGGGATAATTCTTCTCATGCACCTTAAGCTGCCTAGAGGCATATGCTACCCCCTTACCATTTTGCATCAAAACACACCCCAAGCCAATTCTTGAGGCATCACAATATATAACAAATCCTCCCAATCCTTCCAGTAGAGCCAAGATAAGAGCGAAGACAAGCTTATCTTTCAAGGTTTGGAAACTCTTTTCACATTTATCAGTCCACATGAACTTTACCTTCTTTTGGGCCAACTTAATAGGGGAAGCAAAAGAAGAAAACCCGTTTACAAACCTCAGTAATAACCCGCCAAACCCAAGAAACTCCTAATATATAAAGGAGTCAAAGCTCTATGCCATTTTCTAATCACCTCTGCCTTCTTAGGATCCACCTTAATGCCATCACCCGACACCACATGCCCTAGAAAAGCAACCTCTTTCAACCAAAACTCACATTTTTCATATCTAGCATACAACTTCTCCTCCCTCAAGATTTGAAACACATCCCTCAAGTGATTCACATGCTCCTCCTCACTATGGGAATAAAACAAGATATCATTAATAAAAACCACCACAATCAAGTCAAGGTTGGGTTTAAGGATTCATGAGACCCATAAATATATCCTGTGTATTAGTCAACCAAAGGATATAACCACAAACTCAGAGTGCCCATACCTAGTCCAAAAAGTTATGTTGGGAATGTCACACTCCACTTTCACTCGATGATACCCATACGGAAGCATCAATCTTAGAAAAGTGACTAGACCCTTGAAGTTGATCAAAAAGGTCATCAATCCTTGGTAGCGGGTACTTGTCTTTATGTTAACCCTGTTTAGTTGCTGGTAACCAATGCACATTCTAAGAGAACTATCATTTTTCTTCATAAACAACAGTGGTGTACCCTAAGGTGACATAGTAGGCCTTGTGAAACTCTTTTTCCAACAAATTCCTTAATTGCTCCTTTAACTCTTTCAATTTCACCGGGGCCATATGGTAAGGGGAATAAAAATGGGTTTTGTATTGGGAAGAACATCTATACAAAAATCTATTTCCCTTTCGGGACGAACACCAGGAAGCTCACCGGGAAAGACATCAAGAAACTTATTAACCACCGGAACTGACTCAATAGGAAGGACTTTGGACTCAACATCCCTAACCCTCACAAGATGATAAAGGCAACCCTTAGAAATCAACTTTTGGGCTTTAAGACAAGAAATGATTCTACCCTTGACAACCACATTACGACTTTCCGACTCAAGTATAAGCTTATTAGGGAATTGGAATTTAACTGTACGGGTTTTACAATCAATAAAAGCATAGTATGCATGCAACTAATCCATTCCAAGAATGACACCAAAATCCACCATATCTAATTCAACAAAATCACAAGACAAGACTTTATGCAATATGAATACGGGACAATTTCTATAGACTCTTCTAGAAAAAATGGACTCACCAACGGGAGCAGACACTTCATAAGGTTCACAAAACAATTCGGGACTAACATGAAGCTTTTTGGCAACAAACGGAGTAATGAAAGAAAGAGTGGCACTTGGGTCTGTCAACACATACACATCAAAATAGAAAACCTTTAACATACCTATGAAGCATTAATCCAAGTCTAGTGACCCATAGAGAAGTATGGTTGAGAACGTCGACGATCATCCTCATAATCTGTAGTAACCCATGGACAATGTCTCTACTCATGATCCTTTGCTCCACACTGAAAACAAGCATTTGAACCGGCTAAACAATCTCTCGGGTGGTACTTTCCACACTTGTAGCATGGAGGAGAAGCTTGAACACCAAAACCCTTGCCTTTACTTTGAGCATATGGGCAATCAATAATCTTGTGGCCCATCTTGCCACACGGATAGCATGCACCTGTGTTCCTCAAGCAGGTGCCACTATGGTTTCGTATACATTTTTGGCACCTAGGGCGAGTCCTCTCACCATTGTCACGTTCAATTTGGACCCTTCTCCTCTCTTCCTTTGAGTCCATCGGGCAATCTCTCATTTTATGCCTAACACCACCACACTTGAAACAACCCTCAACTTCTGCCAAACACCTCCCTTGATGTTTCTTGCCACACCCTTGGCAAGTGACAAAAGGGATCCTCTTCTTCTTGTAAAAGATGAGGCACCACAAGCTCGGACCCTTGTAGCCTCACTCTCCCTCATCTTATCCCTTGAAGTCTTAGGAGCACCCACTTGTTGATTGAGTTGAGCAGTTACAACCATGGCCAATAGTCATAAAGCATTATGAACCTCCATATTCAACATATCACCATTGGGAAGTTGACTTCCAAGTGCGAGATGGTCACCGCCTTGCCCACCATTCTGAGTAGCTTGAGATATTTTTTAAAACGCAACGATAAAGAATCAAGAGTAAGTCTTAGAAGGCCATAACTCTATTGCATGATATAGATTATGAAAAAGTGAAATATTTCCTAAAACACCTCATAGCCTCCCATTAATCGACGCTGTGTGTTGGACTCCGAGGACCATTAACAACCTAGTGCTCTAATACTAAGTTTGTTACGACACGAGCCTAGGCCCTAGACGTGACAAGGTGAATAGGAAACTGAAGGGACCCAAGCAAGCCTCTTAGCATATCAATCACATATCCTGGTCACGGAAGCAAAGTAAACAACAACAAGAGATATAAATAAAAAGGAAGCCTTTGATAATCATTAAAGCAAAAATGAGTCAAACTCAAGCATGAGTACATCATAATATCCAACAACACCTCTAACATGGAATGGAGTGGGTTCCAAGACACTTTTTGACTCACCCTTATAGCAGAAAAGTTTCAACATAAAGATGTCTCAAAATAACAATAGTGATAAAGATAGTGTCCTCAGACTTGAGGACTCACCAAAGTTTGCTTCAAAGGATCGTACTAGCCATGTGGAGGAAATCAAATGGTGCTCCGGTCCCTACATCGTAATATCATGTAGGCATAGTGTATGCATTAGTACGTTTGAATGTACAAAGTATGTAGGATGCAATGCAACAAGTCATAAGCCAATATAGTCAAAATCCATAATAATATGTGATAGATAAGGATTATCTCAATATGACATGCATGATCAATGCTTGAAATAAAATATATTGGTAAATCATTCAACTTGCATAGAACATAATACATGTGTGGGAAGATATCGTGACCGACAAAAGTAAGACCAAGCGATCTACAACTTGGAATCCCGATGATTACCCCTCATCGATAAAGAGGTGGATTACTTGTCAAGGTAAACCATACTTCACCTTACGAGAGCCTATCCCATTTCGAAGTGGATTTAATGATAAATGCACTAAATGGATCCACTAGTATAGCAAGGGTAAAATATAATCCTATTTCGCACATATGTGACACCCCATAACTTTATGCTCTTAGCATATTTGGAACTGGGTGGCCTACAATCTGTCAAATGAACGCTCTCTGAGTTATCTTCATAACGCACTTTGTTTCACCTCATTTTGCTGTCAGATGATGGAGTTATGGCCCTTTTTGTGAGACCCTCCCATGCAGTTAACCCCCACGAGCACCCATACGGGCAGTGTGGTCTTGTATGGCTCGTGTGAAGGGGTACGGACCGTATCACCTGGCCATGTGGTAGGAAACAACATTTTCTTGTTTAAGTGAGGTGGGACAGACTAGTACACGGTCCGTGTAACACTACACTGTTCGTGAAAGTGGCCGTCAAAGTGACGAGACGTCAATTTTTCCAAGTTTCCCAACTTCCATTTTTTCACTAAGACACTTCACACGGGCACTCCACACAACCCGTGGAGTGCCACATGGCCAGTGAAGTCTCCAGTGAGATGACACTTTGCAATTTTTTCCATCTGTTCACTAATGGTATTTTCATAAATGCTAATTATCCTAATTACCATTTTGACTTTTTAGGCTATTTTAACTTCCCTAGAAGACCTAAACTCTAATCTTAAGGACCAATTTCATTACTCTCATCACAATCACACTCTCAAATCCTCTCAAGAGTCTCCATCAAGCTCCAATTCAATTTCAAGGAAATCTAAGAACAAGATTGGATTCAAGATCATTTCCAAGCCTCCATTCTTCCCAATCTCAATTCCAAGCAACTCTAGACCAAAGGTATGTGGTGTTGAACCATTGGGTCCTTCCACCCATGGTGCCTAAACCCTATTTTGATTAATATTGCATGATTTAAAGTTGATTTTATATGTGGGTCTTGTATATTGAGAAATTTACTGCACAATGACTTTAGTTCATGAAATTATGGATGTTTTAGCATGTTTTGAGCTTCAAATCTTGGATCTAATGTTGGAATTGATGAGGGATTTTTGATATGAATGTCTTGGGAGTGTTGCAAGGTATTAATTAAAGGATTTACCACTGATTTTATTGCATGATTTTATCACTAAATTTCATGCTCTTTACCACCATTACACACCCCAAGGTGTTTGATAATACGTCCGGTCATGCTTTATTGAGAAATTGAAGGTCCAAAGAATGAGATATGATATGAATGATGTTATGATAATGAAATAAGATTATGTACATGATTATTCCTACATGAGGTGTTGCATTAGAGCTTATGATGAATCCTATATAAAGTGTTGTACTAGACCACGCCCAATCCCGGGGGATAAGTGCCCGAGTAACCAATTGAAGGGTTAGTGCTTCACCACCTAGGTAGATTGGAGTGTGACCATAATCAACCGAGTTGGGGGTTTGTTCTCATCAACCACGTGAGGGGTTTATACTTCACCACCTAGGATGATTGGGGTGTGACCAACATCAACTACGTTAGGGGTTTATACCTCGCCACCTAGGATGATTGGGGTGTGACCATCATCAACCAACTAAGGTTGGAAAGCTAGTTTGGTCTCTTTTTCATATGATATTTTATACGAGCATGATTTAGTCAAGCATGTTTTACTCTTGCATTGATCATACATGTCATATTACTATATTATGCCTATTATCTATTGATAGAAATTTTGGTTATGATGCCTATTCGTTGTTGCATTGCATCCCACATACTTAGTATATTCAAACGTACTAACGCATACTCTTGCCTACATGATGTCACCATATAGGAACCGATGCCCGAGTTGATCCTCCTCGTCCACGTGGTTAGGCCGTGCTATTCCAAGCTTGTTGGTCAGTCCTCCATTTCGGGGACCTTAGTCTATGTTTGATATTAACTATGTATTAAGATTCTCTTTATTTTATCATTTACCTATGACTATGAGGGTGAGCCCGGTTGTATGTCTTGGCCCCCGTGGTTATCTATGTAGTAGCGGTGTTGT
The DNA here is from genome assembly GCA_025774065.1 of Solanum ossicruentum. Taxonomy (NCBI): domain Eukaryota; kingdom Viridiplantae; phylum Streptophyta; class Magnoliopsida; order Solanales; family Solanaceae; genus Solanum; species Solanum ossicruentum. The sequence continues at coordinate 21,582 of JAOTQR010076782.1, forward strand.
TGGATAGAGCTATGTATTTATGCCATGAGTTGATTCTAATATCTCTTGACTCTATGTTATGACAAGTCCTCCCTTAGACCCTTTTCCCCATATTTCTATTCTTGAAATGTCATTTAATTGTTCTGCGACCAAGGATGTGTAATGATATGCTATGAGGCTTGTTTGGGGTTCCTTCGGGTTCCCTATTCGCCGGTCACGTCTAGGCCCGAGGCATGGATCATGACAAAGATGGTATCAGAATACTAGGTTGATAGATCCTAGGAGTCCAACACATCGCATCGATTGGAGTCCTATTCATAGTTGTGAAGCACGCCATGACTATGGAGGCTATGAGGCGTTGTAGGAAATGTTTCCCTTCTTTATGTCCTAAGTCGTTCTACAGAGTGGTGGTAAGTATTTCTCTTTAGCGCTTGTTCATTGGTATGCTAGATCATGCCAAATACTAGAGGAAGACGAGCCCAAACTCCCGAGGAACAACCTATCGATGGTGAATTCCGGCATGCTCTTACTATGCTTGCCCATGTGGTTGCCAACTAAGTCCAACAAGGGGCCCAAGTTCCTCATGCTACTAGCCCGGGAGCTAGGGTAAGGGACTTCATGAGGATGAATCCTCCGGTTTTCCATGGGTCAAAGATGGATGAAGATCCACAAGAATTTATTGATGGAATCTACAAAATCTTGTCTATCATGGGTGTTGGACCAAATGAAAAAGCGGAGTTGGCGGTGTACCAACTCAAGGGGGTGGCTCAAATTTGGTTTGACCAATGGAAGTGTAAGAAGGGTAATGGCCATGTGGTGCTTTGGGAGGATGAATAAGTTTGTTATGGAAGCAAAGTTGGTTGAGTTTATGAACTTCGAACAAGGTGGTATGAGTGTGAGGGAGTATGAACTCAAATTTAATCAACTTTCAAAGTATGCTCCTCACTTGGTGGCTGATCCTAGGTTAAGGATGAATAAGTTTGTTATGGGGGTTTCCGACTTGGTAAGTGAAGAATGCCTATCCGCTTTGCTTATTAGTGATATGGACTTGCCTCAGTTGATGACCTATGCTGAGCATATGGAAGAACAAAAATGGAGAAAGAGGAGGGGCCATGAGGCCAAGAGGGCCCAGTTTGGGGGTAAGTTCCAAAGGGGTGCTAGATTTCACCAAGGCCAAGGGTCTTCCCATACTACTAATAGGGGATTTGCCTATGACTTCCCTAGGACTCAAGGTGTGGGTGGAGTTGCTCCTATATAGGTGTGTCCTAAATGTGGAAGGAAGCATGGATGTCCATGTTTGAAGGGGTCTAATGCATGCTTTGAATGTGGGGAGCTTGGTCACAAGAAGGTAGATTGTCCAAGAAGCCGTGGTAAGGCCAGGGTGCAAATACTGTTCCATTGGGTAGAGGTGGCCCCCAAGGTGGTGCCCCAAGGAACAATCGGTTTTATGCTCTACATGGGAGGCAAGGGGTTGGTGAGGTTCTCGACGTTGTTACTGGTATGTTGAAAATCTTTAATCTTGATGTATATGCTTTGATTGATCTGGGTGCCACCCTTTCCTTTGTTACCCCCTTGGTTGCTAGAAAGTTCCATCTTTAGTTGGAGTTGTTACATAAGTCTTATAAGGTGTCTACTCCTATAGGTGCATCAATTATTATAAGGAAAGAGTATAGAAATTGTTCGGTGTGCATCTTGCGTACAATCTTACCTTGTGATCTTGTTGAATTAGATATGATTGATTTTGATGTTATTCTTGGGAATGATTGGTTGCATGCATACTATGCTTCTATTGATTGTAGAACCCGTAGGTTCAAGTTTCACTTCCCAAATGATCCCACCCTTGAGTGGGAAAGTCATAAGGTTGTGATAAAAAGGTAGATTCATTTCATACATTAAAGCCCATAGGTTGATTTCCAAGGGGTGTATGTATCATCTTGTGAGTATCAAAGATATGGAGTCCAAAGTCTCTTCCATGGAGTCAGTTCTGGTTGTAAATGAATTTCTTGATGTCTTCCCAAATGACCTTCTTGGTGTCCCTCCCAAAAGGGAGATAGATTTTGGCATATCCGAAAACTCATCCTATCTCCATTCCCCCTTATCGCATGGCACCGACGGAGTTGAAGGAATTAAAGGAGCAATTGAAGGATTTGTTGAAGAAGGGATTTATTAGGCCTAGCCAATCACCTTGGGGTGCACTGGTATTGTTTGTCAAGGAGAAGGATGGGTGCATTGACTATAGGCAACTCAATATAAAGAATAGGTATCTCTTCCAAGGATTGATGACTTGTTTGACCAATTGCAAGGAACTAGCTTTTTCTCTAAGATTGATCTTCGGTCTAGGTATCACTAAGTGAAGGTGAGGGAGTGTGATATTCCCAAGACGGCCTTCCAGACTAGATATGGGCATTATGGATTTGTGGTGATGTCTTTTTGGTTAACCAATGCACCAGCCATCTTCGTGGACATAATAAATAGGGTTTTCAAACCTTACCTTGATTCCTTTGTTGTGGTCTTCATTGATGATATTTTGATCTATTCTCATAGTAGGGAGGAGCATATGGGGCATTTGAGGGTTGTGTTTCAAAGAGTGTGGGAAGAGAAATGTATGCTAAATAACAAAAGTGTGAGTTTTGGTTACAGGAGATTGCATTCTTGGGTCATGTGGTGTTGGGGGATGGTATAAGTGGATCCTAAGAAAATCGATGTGATTAGGAATTGGCCTAGACCATTGACCCCATCGGATATTAGGAGCTTCTTGGGACTTGCGGCTTACTATAGAAGATTTGTGGATGGGTTCTCCTTTGTTGCTTCTCCTATGACAAAATTGACTCAAAAGAAGGTTAAGTTTATGTGGACAGATGTGAGGAAAGCTTCCAAACATTGAAAGATAGACTTGTGTCCGCTCCTATATTTGTCACTACCGGATGGGCTTGAGGGTTTTGTCGTGTATTCTGATGCATCTAAGGTTGGTTTGGGTTGTGTGATTATGCAAAATGATAAGGTCATAGCCTATGCTTCTAGGCAACTCAAAGTACATGAAAAGAACTGCCCTACTCATGATCTTGAATTGGCCGTTGTGGTGTTTACATTAAAGATTTGGCGTCATTATTTGTATGGGGTGCGTGTTGATGTCTTCACCGATCATAAGAGTCTTCACTCACAAAGATCTCAACTTGAGGCAAAAAAGGTGGCTAGAACTTCTTAAGGACTATGACATGAGTATGCATTACCACCTGGGTAAGGCAAATGTTGTGACAGATGCATTGAGTTGGGTGTCTATGGGTAACCTAGCTCATATGGATAGTGGTGATAGGGAGTTGGCTAGGGAGGTGCATAGATTGGCTAGGTTGGGGGTGAGGTTGGAAGATGTGGGTAATGGTGTTGTTGTGGTTGATGGTTCCAAATCTTCATTGGTTGATGAGGTGATAGAAAAACAAGATCTAGACTCCTCCTTGCTTAAGTTGAAGGCTTTGGTGAAAGAGGGCAATATAGAGGTTTTCTCCCAAGGAGGATATGGGGCCCTTAGATACTAAGGTAGGTTGTGCGTGCCTTGTGTTGATGGTTTGAGGGGGAGAATCTTGATGAAGCCCATAATTCCTCTTATTCTATCCACCCCGGTTCCACCAAAATGTATAGAGACTTGAGGGATGTGTATTGGTGGGGAGGCATGAAGGAGGACATTGCCAAATTCATTTCTGGTTGCCATAGTTGTCAATAAGTCAAAGCCAAAACATCAAAAGTCGGGTGGCCTAACCCAAGAGATAGAGACTTGGAAGTGGGAGAGTATTAATATGCATTTTGTGGTTGGATTGCCCAAGACTAGAAAAGGTTTTGATTCCATATGTGTGGTGGTTGATAGGATGACGAAATTGACTCATTTTCTACCAGTTAAAACCACATACGGGGCAGAAGAGTATGCAAGGTTGTAAATTTACTAGTTGGTGAGGTTATATGGGGTTCCTTTATCCATTATATTGGATCGTGGTGCACAATTCACTTCACACTTCTGGAGGTCTTTTCAAAGGGGTCTTGGTACAAAAGTTCACCTTAGTATGACCTTTCATCCCCAAACGGATGGCCAAGCTGAAAGAATCATTCAAATCTTGAAGATATACTTAGGGCATGTGTGTTGGAGTTGAGAGGTAGTTGGGATGACCATCCTCATTTGATTGAATTTGCATACAAAACACTAGCTATCACTCTAGCATCGGTATGGCCCCTTTTGAGGCTCTTTATGGGAGGCGATGTAGATCATCGGTCGGTTGGTTTGAGGATAGAGAGGTGGCCTTACTGGGACCGGATGTAGTTATGGATGCTCTTGAGAAGTTTAGGATAATTAGGGAAATGTTAAGAACAGTCCAAAGTCGTCAAAAAACTTTTGTCGATGTGAGAAGAAGAGACCATGAATTCAAAGTGGGTAATTAGGTTTATTTGAAGGTTTCTCCAATGAAAGGTGTGGTCCATTTCGGTAAAATAGGGAAATTGAATCCAAGGTACGTTGGTCCTTATGAGGTCTTGAAGAGGGTTGGCAAGGTAGCTTATGAGTTAAAGTTGCCTAGTGAAATGAACTTGGTTCATCCGGTGTTCCATATCTATATGTTGAGGAAATATGTGGTTGACCCTAATTCTATTTGAGGTGGTGGGTGTTGTTGAGGATAACTTGACTTATGAGGAGGTCTCGGTCCGGATTCTAGATAGGCAAGTAAAGAGATTGAGGAACAAGGAGGTGACATCCGTTAAGGTCCTTCGGAGGAACCAACAAATCGAAAGCACTACATGGGAGGCTGAAGCGGATATGCAAAAACGATACCCTTATCGTTTCCACTCCACTCAAGCCTAAGGTACTAATCCTAAGTCCCATATGCGATTTCAAGTCTTAATTTCTGGCATTAAGCCATGGCATGCATTCATGGTTATATGGGCAAGGTTTTATGGTAAATTTTGATGTTCATGTTGAGAATTATTTTGAAAATCATGTTTAGATACATTTGTTGCCTCCATATTAGGCTAAAATTCTTCATGGCTACCCTCCTTGTGTACATTTCTTTTACATCCGGGGACAAATGTTCCCAAGGGGGAGATATTCTGACACCCCGTAACTTTATGCTCTTGTGTATCCATGTTTCAAGCCTCATTCGGTTAGGTTGGGGGTGTACTATATTCATGGGAGACTCCTAGTACCTAAATGAGTTCAAGACTTACCTCAAAGTTGAGTTTTGGGTGTTGTTTCATATAAGGTTCAATTTTAAACAAGCATAACTCTTAGCATATTTGGAACTGTGTGGTCCATAAAATGTCAAATCAAAACCCTCTGAGTTAGCTTCACAATGCACTTTGTTTCACCTCATTTCGATGTCGGATGAAGGAGTTGTGACTATTTTCATGACACTCTCCCGTGCAATGAACCCCCACGGGCACCCGTACGGGCAGTGTGGTCTTGTAAGACTCGTGTGAAGGGGTACAGGCTGTCACTTGGGTGTGTGGTGGGCAACAACATTTTATTGTCTAAGTGAGGTGGTACAGACCAGTATACAGTCCGTGTAATACTACACGGTCCGTGAAAGTGGTCGTCAAAGTGACAAGACGTCAATTTTTCCAAGTTTCCCAACTTCCATTTTTTCACTAAGGCACTTCACATTGGAACTCCACATGAACCATGGAGTGCCAACGGCCTGTGAAGTCTCCAGTGAGACAACACTTTGCCTTTTTTCCTTCCATTCACTAATGGTATTTTCGTAAATGTTAATTATCCTAATGACCCTTTTTGAATTTTTAGGCTATTTTTAACCTTCCTAGAAGACCTAAACTCTAATTTTAAGGACTCAATTTCATTACTCTCATCTCAATCACACTCTGAAATCCTCCTAAGAGTCTCCTATCAAGCTCCAACTAAATTTCAAGGAAATCTAAGAACAAGATTGGATTCAAGATCGTTTCCAAGCCTCCATTCTTCCCAATCTCAATTCCAAGCAACTCTAGACCTAAGGTATGTGGTGTTGAACCATTGGATCCTTCCACCCATAGTGCCTAAACCCTCTTTTGATTAATATTGCATGATTTAAAGTTGATTTTACATGTGGGTCTTGTATATTGAGAAGTTTACTGCACAATGACTTTAGTTCACGAAATTATGGTTGTTTTAGCATATTTTGAGCTTCAAATCTTGGATCTAATGTTGGAATTGATGAGGGGTTTTGATAAGAATGTCTTGGGGGGTGTTGCAAGGTATTAATTAAAGGATTTACACTGATCTTTTTGCATGATTTTATCTATAAATTGCACTCTTTTACCCCTATTACACACCCTCAAGGTGTTTGATAAAACGTCCAGTCATGTTTTCTTGAGAAATTAAAGGTCCAAAGCATGAGATATGATATCAATGATGTTACGATAGTGAAATGAGCCTATGTACATGATTATTCCCACATGAGGTATTGCATTAGAGCTTATGATGAATCCTATCTAAAGTGTTCCACTAGACCATGCCCAATCTGGGGGCGGTGGGATAACCATGTGAGGGGTTAGTACTCACCACCTAGGATGATTGGGATGTGACCATCATCAGTCGAGTTGGGGGGTTTGTACTCATCAACCATGTGAAGGGCTTATACTTCACCACCTAGGATGATTGGGGTGTGACCAACATCAACCATGTGAGGGGTTTATACCTCGCCACCTAGGATGATTAGGGGGTGACCATCATCAACCAACCTAGGTTGGAAAACTAGTTTAGTCTCTTCTTCACATATGACATTTTATGTGAGAATGATTTACTTAAGCATGTTTTACTCTAGCATTGATATACATGCCATATTACTATATTATTCCTATTGTCTATTGATACGCATTTTGATTATGATGCCTATTCCTTGTTGCATTGCATTCCGCATATATAGTACATTCAAACGTACTAATGCATACTCTTGCCTACATGATGTCACCATGTAAGAACCGGTGCTCGAGTTGATCCTCCTCATCTACGTGGTTAGGCGGTGCTATACCAAGCTTGTTGGTGAGTCCTCCATTTTGGGGACCTTAGGCTATGTTGCTATTGACTATGTATTAAGATTCTCTTTACTTTATCGTTTACCTATGACTATAAGGGTGTGCCCGGTTGTATGTCTTGGTCCCCGCTGTTACCTATGTAGTAGAGCTATTGTTGGACAGAGCTATGTATTTATGCTATGAGTTGAGTCTAATATCTCTTGACTCTATGTTATGACAAGTCCTCCCTTAGCACCTTTTTCCCTTATTTCTAATCTTCAAATGTCATTTAATTGTTCCGCGACCAAGGATGTGTAATGATATGATATGATGCTTGTTTGGGGTTCTTTCGAGTTCCCCATTGGCCGGTCATGTCTAGGCCCAAGGCTTGGGTGATTACAACATAGTTCGAGGAAAGGAGTATGGACCCTTGAAGATAGTTCATGCTGACATCCAATCCATCGGTGCTAAGTCTAATCCCACGGAATACTTACAATAATCATACTATAATCATAACATGAATAACTTGTATGACATGACTTGAATAGCTCATAAACATGCTTGACCTCTAATGGTGAGCCTAACTTGAAACATGAGAGTAGATTATAATCATACATGAACCTTTGCATTAACATGAATGGCACACAAGAGGTAAAAATCTTGAAATATGACTTAGCTTGATACTTGGTAACATCATAGATACTTTGCATGAATTCAATACATACTTGAATGCCCTTAATCATCAAACACTTGACATTTTATCAAATACTTGGTGGGTTCATGATACTAGTTCAAAATCATACAATTCGAGAGTCAAATAAGATGAGAAAACTTAATGCAAATCAACCCACCAACATATAGTAAAACTCCCATGTAGGGTACCTTGAAATCCATCATAAAATCTCATAATAGATCATAGTTTCATAGCTCAAAACATGCATAGTCTCAATAGACAAAATCAATTCACAGATAATTTATAAATCATAATCAATCAACATTTCATCAAACTCCAACATAATTTATATTCATAATCCATAATAAGATATACCCAATAGATGATATGACCCAATAGATGAAACCCACATACCTCAAATTTGGGTTTTCTTGAGTTTAGCTTGAACGAACTTAAAGCTTGAACAGAATCCTTGGGTTCCAAAGTTAAGCTTGAAATCCTTGAAATTGGAGTGAGATATTTGGTTAAGTCTTGGAGACATTTTTGTGAGGGTTTTGAGTGATATAAGTTGAAAAATGGCTAAGTATGGGTGTTTCAAGCATAAGTGGGCATGAGGCTATGACCCCAATGCCCTTGGCCGAGATAGAGAAAAACTAAGGAAAAACTTACACTGGTCTACTTCCTTGGCACGACGTGGACCGATCATGTAGGCCACTTTCGTACTGTTCCGTGCCCCTGGCACGTCGCGGCCAGGCGCGAATGCTCTCTAGAAATCATAAGTTAGTAAAATTTATTTTTCGCTATGAGTCCTCTAAAATCCGAGTTATACCCCTGATTGAGAATATAAAGTGAGATTATGGCATTTCCGAAGCATATTTTTGGGACGTTTCAGTGATGGATGTCAAGAGACCCTAAATGAGGGTTTTTATTGCAATATTGGTGGGTGATTTGCATCGAGTTTACTCATCTTGTTTAAACTTTTGAATTGTATTGTTTTGATCAAGTACCATGACCCCACCATGTATTTGATAAAATTACATGACAAGAATTCTCAAGTATCTATTCGTGAAAAGTATCTATGATTTTACAAGTATCAAGTTGAGCGCCATTTCAAGAGTTTTACCTCTTGTGAGCCATTCATATTAAAGCAAGGGATCATGCATGATTATTATCTACTCTCATGTTCAAGTTAGGCTCACTACTAGAGGTCAAACATGTTTATAAGCTACTCAAGTCATGTTATCATGTCTCTTATAAGTTATTCATGTTGATTAAAGTATAACTATTTCAAGTATTCCATGGGATTTGGCTTAGCATCGATTGAGGCTTAAGATAGGAGTTCGATACGAAGGGTCCTTACATAAAGTCTTTAGTCTCTAAACTATGTGCCACTATAGGATGATATATTATGCCCTTGCTATACTAGTGGATCCATCTAGTTCATTTATCATGTTTGGTTTGCCTTGGCATGTAAACCACATTTTCGAGGGGTGTCATGCCTGGTCACCTGAACTGAGGGGGTGTCAGGCCTCGGTGTCCGTGTTGTAGCTTCTTGGTCTATGTCGGTTGAGGTCTCTTCCCACATATATATGATATATTATGCAAGTTAAATGACTAACAAACATATTTTATTACAATCATTGATCATACATGCCATATTGATATTATATCTATTGATTATGATTGTGAATTTTGAATATATTGGCTATGTCTTTGTTGCATTGCACCCCACATACTTAGTACATTCAAACATTCTAATGCATACTCTATCCCTACATGATACTACCATGTAGGGACCAGAGCTCCTTTTGATCATCCTCCTCTATATGGCTAGTTTGGTACTCTGGGAAAAGCATTGGCGAGTCCTTAACTCCAACGACAATATCTAAGTTACTCTTGCTATGTTGAGACTTCTTTATGCTAAACACTTATTATCATGAGGGAGAGCCCAGGAAGTGTGTTGGCCCCCACTCCATTCTAAGTTAGAGGAGTTGTTCGATACTATGCATATACATAAGTTTGACTATTTTTATGCTTTTATGAATATCAAAGGCTTCCCTTAATCCTGTTTCCCTTTTTAATTATATCATTTGTTGATTCTTACTTTGCTTCCATGACCAAAGATGTGTGAATAATATGCTAAAAAGCTTGTTTGGGGTCCCTTTGTGTTCCTATTCGCTGTATCACGTCTAGGTGCTAGGCTTGGGTCTTGGAAAATATAAAGATCAGCAACTAATGACAAAGGTCTCAACCACCCAAATGTATCAGAACCAGTAACCCAACTCTGATTTAAAGAGTGGAAAACAGAACTCAACCTCAAACCATAGATATGGCCCAGTAAATGCCCTGGTCTGGACTGGGTCCTCAGACCATACCTAGATAGGTCATCAAGCAATACTCTAGACTAGACATAGGGCAGGCAGCACCTTGGACTAAATAACAGGGCATGATGAACTCAGGCGATACCTTGGACTAGACTTCGGGCGTGCAATACCCTAGATTGGACACCAGGGCATGATAGCAGACTATGCCTAGACTGAACTACAAGCGATACCTCAAGCACGCAATCAAGAGTACACACGGGATCCATTCCCAGAATATTGCATGTCTCTCAATATCCAACAACCCAGAAGGCCTATAAGCAATCAAAAAAATGTACATACCAATAGGAGTAATATAAGGTTTTGTCTAGTCATCAACAAGTTCTTCCCCGCTTAAGACAGGGCAATTATCTAGACTATTTGTAACCCATCAAATCAACAAGTACAACCTATATCCTGAATAACAATAGACAACCTAGTAGACTCCCAGGGTATAACATGTATCCTCCAGGTAGAACTATAATCCAAGCATCCGGTAACCTAAAAATAATGACCATCACTCCAACAAATAAAACCAAAAGATTGCGAAGGTGATGACCATCACTTTACCAGCCCTATTGGTAAAGTGATAGTCCCCAAAAATAAGATAGTAGTCTCAAGGACTGAGTCATATCGACAATATCTTGACCACAGATAACCCTATGAATTCCACAGGATATAGCGTACATCTCTTTTATAGGATCCCATTGTAACAACTAATATTTTCTACACGCTAGTCCTATTTATATGACACATGATGCAATCTTATGGTATAGTTGATGGACTAAGTTTTTCATATGAATGTGGGTAATTTGAGTTGGGTCGGGAGGTGAAATGCAATGTCCCACATGTTTCAATGGGTGCAACTCCACATTAAGTTTGATAATAGCATTAAAATTTGGGATAGCAAGGTGCTATTTGAGTTGAAATTTTAAAGTGAGATACTAAGATACAACACATGGGATCAAGGATTGGGAAAATAAAGTAAAATTAATAAGCTGCTTGCTTGACTAAATTAAGCTAGTAGGTGACAAGTAGGAGCATCACCTACTTGGACTTCCTGACCAACTTAATGACAGCTCCTGTTGTATTATCCATCTTAGCTAAATAGATTTAATAAGGGGAAATAGGTGCATCACCTGGTTTGGCATTTGAGAATCTTAAAAAATGATTAAGTAGGTGCATCACCTACTTAGCAATTTGTTGCTAATAATGACCAGAATAGAGACGGTGGCGTGTCCATATTATAGGGTCATATTTACTTCATTTTCTCTCTTCATTATTGCATCAAAAATCATCTTTCACAACATCATTCTCCCCTTCTCTCAAAGCTTATAACAATCACCTCAAAATACTCCTAGGGTGCTTGGACATACACTCTTCATTTCTTGCCAAGGTAATTACAAATCATATAGGTCTAGCTTGATTTTTCCATAAAATATTACAATTTCATGGTGCTCATGTTTAAAATATGGGGTTGACCTTTCCAAAGTTAACTACCCAACTCTTCTTTGTTACTAGGAGAATTTTCTCTTCTTATTTGGATTAAGTGGGAAAATAAGATTATTCTTTTGAAGGAGTACAAGTTAAGAGAGCAAATTTTCAGAAATTAAGGTAAGATACTACCCCTAATTCATTTCTCTACTTATGTGTAGTTTGAATGGAGAATTTATACACATCATTGTAGCAAAGGTAATAAGAAGTGCTGATAATTTTTTCTAATTGTACTAAATGACTTTGACGCTGTTTAGGAGTTGCATACATTTGTTGTTGTTGGGATGCAATGGAGGACCTCATGCAATTGTTGATGGGAGTTATAATGAAGCGTGAAGTGATTAGTTATTTTGTCTGACTTTTTTCCAAATGCTATGAAGGATACAATGGGGCTGTTTAATGGTTGTTTTATGTGTAATGTTTACAGTGTTAGCTTGAGGTAATTTTTGCAAAAAGGTGTGTGAAGTGACATTGATATATAAAAAGAGGGTGTGTTAATTCCCAATTAGTGTAAGGGTTGTGTGGACTTACTGTTCATTAAGTATTTAGCTACTATTTTGTGAAGCCCACGATGTAATTGTTACTAACGTTAGTTTAATGATGAACTATATTATAGAAATAACTCCATAAAGGGAGGATGAAATGTGGTAGTGGTGTTGGCCTGGAAATAAGTTATTTAGGCTATCCAATTCCATATTTTTTGGCATGAAATCTAACACTCATGTCACTATCAACCAATGAGCTTCCCTAGCGCTATTCCAGTAGTGGCAACATTGTTTATTAGTAAATCTTCAATTTTACTCTTCCAAGCACTAGCATTATGAGTCTACCTTTATTCGTGAAGCCAATCATGTTATTTAAACCGCTAAGTAGTACATTAATGTTACACTTGATTCCTATATTATTGTACTACCTTAGGTGACTATTGTCATGTCTTATATTACTGGTACATAGTTCCAAACCATAAAAATATCATGACTACAAGGTAATAATCCCAAAGTATTAAGGAATAACTTGAATAGTGTTCATAGTATGGGTGATAGCCCATGTGCAAAAGCCTAGCACAAGTTGATCTCACTTGGTTCATAAGGGTGTCTGCCTGGGTCGAGAGCCTTGCACGAATCGATCCCAATTGGTACAGTTATGATGACAACATCCCAGGGGTTATCATGCCTATCATGGATCATCCTCTTTTACCACTGATCAGTTGGTAATTTATATTACATGCCTAAGGGAATTATAAAACACTAAAGAGTAAAGAAAAGAATGTAGTGTGCATGGTTCCACAGGTATACTACGGTGGTCTTTTATTATGATCTGTGCATTTATATATTGCTTTTGATTTCACTTGAGTTCTTATTTTACATATGCTATTTCCTTACATATTCAGTACATTATTTTCTACTGATGTCCCTTTTGGGGATGCTGTAATTAGTGTTGCAGGTACAGGTACTCAAAGCTACTAAGTACATCCAACACTCAACTACTTTTGGTGAGTTCTATGTTGGTTCAGGGCTTTACTGGGTCTCTGTATATGCATTTTCATATATAGTTCAAAGTAAGGCATGGCTTGTCCCCACCTATGTTATCTTGTAGAGGCTTTGTAGACTTATTGTATATAAGTGCATTTGCAAATTTTCTCTAAATAGTTGTGGCCTCAATTGCCAAGTCTAGTATGTAAGTTTTGGTACTACCTATTTTGATCTTTTATCTCTATTATCAGAAGGAACTTGTCACATCTTTGTAGTTATCACAGTCACATGCATAGTAAGCACATATTATATGTTGGTTCTCTCGAGCCTTGGGGGCATCGAGTGTTTGTCCATCTTTATAGATATGAGGCATGACAAAAGTGGTATCAGAGCAGATCATTCTAGGGAGTCTAAAAAATTATGTCTATGTAGAGTATGAGTGTGTTGTGCACGACATCTATAAACATGAGGCTACATGACATTTAGGAGATGCCTCTTTCATTTCATTTCTTAGATCATTCCATAGAGCCATTATCGTAGGAGGATTATATCTAACCACTAAATTGTTTGATTTTTATATAGTAGAAGATGCCTTTCATAAGGAGAAGAAGTACAGGTTCGCAAATAGATTTCTGAGAAGGGACCAACCAATCACAAGCTAGACCTAATCAAAGTGAGATTTCAAATGAGTCTTTATCACAAAGTTCCTGACTCCTCCACCTCTGGAAGAGCTAATGAAGGTAGCAGCACCTCAAGAGCCTCCTATTAATGCTACTGAGCATGATTTAAGGAATGCAGTCCAATTATTGACTCGTATAGTTGTTGGTCAAGGTCAAAGGCAAGAAGGTCCAGTTTTAGACACTGGTGGTGCAAATAGGGTAGCTAGTACACAGATATGTGACTTCCTAAATTTGGATCATAATTCATTCATTTGTTCAGATCCTAATGAAGATCCACAAATTGATAAAATCCAGCCGACCTATATTGTACATATAGGTGGTATAGAAGCTGTTGTGCTAGCAACATAGAGATTAAAGGGTGTGACCATATTTTGGAATGAAGCATGGAAGCAAGCTAGGCATAGATACACCTCCAGCTATTTGGAAAGAGTTCAAAAAGGCATTTCTTGACCACTACATGCAATTGGAGATTCGAGAGGCCCATGTAGATCAATTCTTAAATCTCCACCAAGGAGGTATGCACATGATAGAGTATAGTCTCCAATTTAATTGCTTGGCCAGGTATGTTCCTAATGCGGGTGCTACTATGGAGGATCGAGTTCATTGATACATCGATATATTAGGTTCTTACTTGGTTAGATATTATACCATTGCTTACTTGAATAAATGCATGAATATATCAAGGATGCAATCTTTTTACACAAAAGTTGGAGAATAAAAAGGCAAAGAAGAAGGATACAAGAGTCGAAAAGAGCACAATCCAGGAAGGCTAGATTGACGGGGCAGTTTACCCTATCCCAAGGTGAGTTCAGGCCTCGATTTTCTAGTGGACTTCCCAGGCCATCATTTTCCTACTCTACACCTAGTGCTCCACCTCAATAGCAAGGGTCTAGGGGAAATCAATTTTGGCAACAAGGTTAACCAAGGTTGACGAATAGTAGAGCACCAAGAGCGAGGGAATATGAGCCAATCAAGACCTCCTTGATAGCCTTGTAAGCAATGCAGAAGGACTCATCTAGGTGAATGCTAGTTTGGGACAGATGTTTATTTTTTGTGTAGTACACCAAATTATATGATGAGAAATTTCCCTCAAAGTGATACAGGTGGTATGGCCAAACCTACTGGAATAGCTGTTGTATCATTATCAGCAGTGCCTTCATAAGGTAGGGGTCCACAATTGTTTGCAGGTTGTGGTAGGTGTGTTAGAGGAGCAACTAGTTCTAGTGGAGCTCAAAATCGCATGTATGCTCTAGGAGATCGACAAAATCTTGAGGCTTCTCCTGATTTGGTTATGTACATTGTCCATCTTTTTACGTATTGTATATACATCAATTGATCTAAGATCTACTTTATCATATGTTACTCTATTAATTATAGAGAAAGTTCAAAAGAGTACCCCCAAATTATTGATTAAACCATTTGAAGTGTCTACGCCAATTAGTGAGTCTATTAAAATAGAAAGATCTATCATAATTAAATAGTAACTATTTATGATCGTGATGCATTGTCTGACCTTGTTGAGCAAGAAATGGTAGATTTTGAGTATTATAATAGGTATGGATTTGTTGGCTTCTTCTTATGCCATGGTGGATAGCCGAACTAAGATGGTGCAATTCCATTTTCCAAACGAGTCAGTCCTTTAATGGAAAGATAAGATTAGGGCGCCAAGAGGTAGGTTTATTTCCTATTTAAAGGCAAGGAAGATGGTGTCTAAAAGCTACATATGCCATTTAGTGAGGGTGAGAGAGATAGATACAGATACCCCCAACCCTTCAATCGATTTTGGTGGTAAATGAATTTTCAAATGTATTTCTTGAAGTTCTTCCAGGTTAGCCTCCCGAACGAGAAGTAGAGTTTGGTGCTAATGTGCTCCTAGATACGCAGCCTATATCCAACCCCAATATAAAATGGCCTCGTTAGAATTACGGGAGTTAACAGAGTAATTCCATGTTAGTATATCCCCTTGGGGAGAACTAGTTTTAGCTGTGGTTGATAACGCTTATTGATTACCGTCAGCTAAATAAGGTGATAATAAAAAAACAAATATCTCCTCCCTGAAATTGATTATCTATTTGACCAGTTAGAGGGTGCTAAGTGTTTTACAAAGATTGACTTATGGTTGAGTTATCACCAGGTGAAAGACAAAAAACAACAACAACAACAACAACATACTCAGTGGAATCCCACAAGTGGGGTCTGGGAGGGTAGAATGTACACAGACCTTACCACTACCTCATAGAGGTAGAAAGTCTATTTCCTGGGAACCCTCGTCTTAAAAACACACCAGATGAGAGATAGTAATCAAGATATACCCAACATATCTTTCCAAACATTGCATGGTCATTTTGAGTTCTTATCATGTCATTTGGGCTAACAAATATGCCAGCAATTTTTATAGAATTGTGAATAGAGTGTTCAAGCTATTTTTGGATGTGTTTGTGATAGTATTTATAGATGTCATTTTGATGTATTCAAGATCAGAAGAGGATCATGCAAACCATCTATGACAAGTGTTAAAAATACTTCGTGATCATAAGTTAAATGCAAAGTTTTCCATGTGCGACTACTGATTAAAGTGGAATTTTTGGGCCATATTGTATATGATGAAGAAATAAAAGCTGATAGCCAAAAGATAGAAGTTGTGAAGAACTGGTCAAGACTATAATGTACCAGGTGACTTTAAGCCTGTACTTGCTTGAAAGGATAATGTTCAAGTGAATTCCTATTGAGTTAAGTAAAATTTGAAATGAATGTTATCTTAGCGATTAGTTTAGTTATGTTATTGTTGAGGTGATCTTGGAAGGGCAGTTGGTTTAGCATTGGTATAATATTTTGGGGGCAATGTTATGCGAAGCTAATACTAAAAATGAAGTTTGGTTTGCATTTGGAATTATTCGAAATGAAGGTATATGTGAAGGTTGTGTAATTGACTTATTTGGGAGTAATTCTTTTGCCATTGTTACATGGCTTGCATGGGCAGCCTTTGGCATGCCCTTAGCAAGATTGAGGCCATACCATACCATGCCATAGCACTATGGGAAATGATAATGCTGCCATACCTAGGTCCTATGCCCACTCCCTTGTGTTTGGCATCTTTCTTCTTTTTAAAGTGAGTCAAAAAGCCCCTTTGCATCACATGATCTTATGACCTTTTATCCTCATGTTTTTGACCACTTTTAGTGATTAAATGACCCTTATAAGCCCCCCAAAATCAATATAAATAGCCCCCCTTACTTAGTCTCTACATCACTCTTCAAAGAAACTAAATCCCATAATCTAATTGCTCTTCCAAAACTCTCTTCAACACTTAGGCTAAGTATTCTTTAAGATCTCCACCAAATCTCTTTATCTTCTCAAGGCTAATCAAACAATGTATGTGAGTTTGATTCTTGGTTTCCTTTCAATCAAGAAGTCCTCTTCGAAAAACTAAATTTAGAATTATGAATTTTCTATCTTTGATTTATGTATAGCTGCATACCAATTGATATTTGCTTAATTTATGGTTATTCATATATTTTATGATTATTTATGAATATTTATCGAGGCTTTATATAATTTAATTGAAGCATTTTAGATTTGCATTATTTAACCTAACCTATATTTTCAAGTCTTAGATCCACAAATGAGTTAGTATGATTTTATCCTTAAATATTCCTATGATTATTGTAATTTTGTTTGAATATAAAACATGTATTTTAAGGTTATTGAACCAGTCCCCAACGTGATTTAAGTTGGGTTATGAGATTTTAATATTTGGCTTTCATGACATAGTATGAACTTATGATTTTGGACTAGATAAGTAAATACAAGTATGAAATGATATTGGGTGACTTAAGACCCATTCAGTTTCACTTTGAAACTTTGTTAAGGAGCTATTCTAAGTACAAGTTTTATTATGATTTATTTTACAAGTTATGACTTTTCGATCTAAACTAAGTTATGATTACTTCTAATCATCTCCACAGGATTTCAACTTAGCACCGAATGAGTTAGGAGTGGGACTCGACCTAAGGGGTCTTATATAAAGCTTCTAATCTCATAACTACGTGCCACTGTAGGATATTTTGATTATGTCTTTTTAGGCTTTCTGACTAGTGGATCCATTTAGTATTTCCATTTCTGGAGTTATCCCTAGCAAGTTGACTCACTCTTTGGCCGGTGTGGAATATGACATCGGTATTCCATATTATAGCTCATATGGTTTTGTCGGTTATGGTCTTATTCCCGCACTTATTTACTTATGTGCTTCTCTATACATTTTCATCGCATTATTTTACTCTTTACTTTGGAATTGAATATATTGTTTAAGCTTGGAGTTTGTCATATTGGATAAGTATTCTTTGTCAATACTTGTTGCATTGCACACCCCCATACTTAGTACATTCCAAAGTACTAACCGCATTTTTTGCCTACATGCTATAATCATGTAGCGACTGACAATCAACCTCATCCTCCTCTGCGTGGCTAGATTGCTCGTGAAGACTTTGAGCTTTGGTGAGTTCCCATTCATCGGGAACATAATCCTTATCTTCAAGATTTGTCTTTGTTATTTAGACATTTGATGTACTTTCAATTTTAATTAGTATTGAGGAGCCTAGACTTGAATTGTTGGCTCTGTTTATTGTCATTGTTTAGAGGTATGTCTGGACTATTGCTACACTACATATGTTTTGAACTATTTAACTTATGTTTTCGCTTATGGTTACAAGTTGTCCCTTAGTCTCATTCCTTATATTTCATTGTCATCTATTTCCCATTTACCATTTAAACCTATAATATGAAATTTTGATTTAAGAGGCTTATTTGGGCCTTCGGATTATCATTCGCCGTGTCACACGTAGGCCCTATGTTTGGTTCGTGACAAGTTTGGTATCAGAGCACAAGGTTTTAAAATGATCCTTGGAAGTCCACACTGCATCTAGTAGAGTCTTATTCATAGTGGTGAAGAGCAACATAACTATGAATAGGAGGCTATGAGATGTTTAGGATTATCTCGCTTCTTGGTTTAAATCAAATTGTGCCTTAGAGTAAACTTAAGATATCCTTCCTTCTAATGACTTGTTTGTTGAACTGTAGAAAGTGTCGCCAAGAAGAAATATTCCCGTATATGAGGTTCTTCAGCCTCCAGAAGAGTATAATGTGTCCCACGCCAAGTTCAGGAATGTTATCTCATTATTGGCTCAAATGGTGGCTAATTAGGCTACTCAAGCTCCATCACCTCAATCTCCCACCCAGGCTGCAAGGGAGAGAGATTTCACCCGTATGAAACTGCTAGAATTTTATGAAAATAGAATTGATGAGGATCCATGGAGTTTACTGATGAGGTATACAACGTTCTCTCGATTATGGATGTGTCATCGGAGGAAAAGGCAGAGTTGGCGACCTACCAACTTAAAAGCCTTGTCCAGATTTGGTATGATCAGTGGGAAGGTGAAAGGGTGCTCGATGGTCCAATTGATTGGGAAGAATTAAAGGCTGCGTTTTTGGACCACTTTTTCCCTCTTGAATTAAGGGAAGCCAAAATGAAAGAGTTTATGAACTTGAGGCAAAGGTCGATGAGCGTTCGCGAGTACTCACTGAAATTCAACACAATCTCCAAATAAGCTCCTATGCTGATATCCGATCCTAGGGCTAGGATGAATTCATTTGTTTTGGAAGTCTCCGACCTCATCAACAAAGAATGCCAAACTACCCTACTAATTCAATACATGGATTTGTCTTGGCTTATGATTTATGCTGAGCAACTTGAGGAATAGAAGATTCGCAAGTTGTGGAAAAATGATGGTACGAGGCCGAGGTATGATAGTGAGTATCAAGGTCACCTTTTGCGTTTGAAATTATTCAAAATGAAGGTATATGTGAAGGTTGTGTAATTGACTTGTTTGGGGGTAATTCTTTTGCCATTGTTGCATGGCTTGCATGGGTAGCCTTTGACATGCCCTTAGCATGACTTGAGGATATACCATACCATGCCATAGCACCATGGGAAAGGATAATGCTGCCATACCTAGGCCCCATGCCCACTTCCTTGTATTGGGCATCTTTCTTCTTTTTAAAAGTGAGTCAAAAAGCCCATTTGCACCACATGATTTTATGCCCTTTTCCCCACATGTTTTTGACCGCTTTCAGTGATTAAATGACCCTTACAACCCACCCCCCAAAAAAATCAGTATAAATATCCTCCCTCTACTTAGTCTCTACATCACTCTTCAAAGAAACCAAATCCCCTAATCTAAATTGCTCTCCCAAAACTCTCTCAACACTTAGGCTAAGTATTCTTCAAGATCTCCACCAAATCTCTTCATCTTCTCAAGGCTAATCAAGCAATGTACGTGAGTTTGATTCTTGGTTTCCTTTCAACCAAGAAGTCCTCTTCAAAAAACTAACTTTAGAATTTTCAATCTTGATTTATGTATAACTGCATACCAATTGATATTTGCTTAATTTATGGTTATTCATATATTGTATGATTATTTATGAATATTTATCGAGACTTTACATAATTTAATTCAAGCATTTCAAATTTGCATTATTTAACCTAACCTATATTTCAAGTCTTAGATCTACACAAATGAGTTATTAGGATTTTATCCTAAAATGTTCCTATGATTATTGTAACTTTGTTTGAATATAAAACTTGTGATTTTAAGGTTATTGAACCAGTTCCCAATGTTATTTAAGTTGAGTTATGAACTTTGGATATTTGGCTTTCATGGCATGATATGAACTTATGATTTTGGCAAGAATAAGTAAATACAAGTATGAAATGATATTGGGTGACTTAAGACCCATTCAGTTTTATTTTGAATCTTTGTTAAGGAGCTATTCTAAGTAGAACTTTGAATATAACTTATTTTACAATTTATGGCTTTCTCAAATAAATTAAGTTGTGATTATTTCTAATATGCATTGTCTGTTTCTATGGGATTTTGACTTAGCACCAAATGAGTTATGAGTGGGACTCCGCTTAAGGGGTCTTATATAACGCTTCTAATCTCATAACTGCGTTCCACCCATAGGATATTTTGATTATGCCTTTTTAGGCTTCCTGACTAGTGGATCCATTTAGTATTTCAGTTTCTAGAATTATACCCTGGCAAGTTGACTCACTCTTTCACCGGTGTGGAGTATGACATCGGTATTCCATATTATAGCTGATATGATTTTGTCATTTATGGTGTTATTCCCATACTTATTTGCTTATGCTCTTCTCTATGCATTTTCATGGCATTACTTTACGCTTTACTTTGAAACTGAATATATTGTTTAAGCTTGGAGTTTGTCATATTGGGTAAGTATTCTTTGTTATTATATTTATTTGTTGCATTGCATACCCGCATTACTTAGTTCATTCCAAAGTACTAACCATATTTTTTGCCTACATGCTATAATCATGTAGGGATAGGTGATCTACCACATCCTTCTCAATGGGGCTAGATTGCTCATGAAGACTTTTGAGCTTTGGTGAGTTCCCATTCATTGGGAACAGAACCCTTATCTTCAAGCTTTGCCTTTGTTATTCAGATATCTGTACTTTCATTTTGACTTAGTATTGAGGAGCCTAGACTTGTATTCTTGGCTCTATTATGTCATCATTATTTAGAGGTGTGTCTGGACTATTGCTACACTTAGTATGTTTTAAACTATTTTACTTATGCTTCTGCTTATTTTTACAAGTTGTCCCTTAGTCCCATTCCCCATATTTCATTATCATCTATTCGCCTTTTACAATTTAAACCTATAATGTTCAATTATGATTTAAGAGGCTTGTTTGGGGGCTTTCGGGTTCTCATTCGCCATGTCACACCTAGGCCCTATGTTTGGGTCATGAAAAAAACCCATCATACCTATGGAGGCTCATGGTTTCCTCGGGCTGAAAGATTAATATACAAGGTTTGTTGAAGGATTTACTTTTATTTTTGCACCTTTAGCAAAGCTAGTGCATAAGGCAGCCAAGTTCCAATGGAGCGATGCATGCGAAAGGAGCTTCCAAGAGCTGA
The DNA here is from genome assembly GCA_025774065.1 of Solanum ossicruentum. Classification (NCBI taxonomy): domain Eukaryota; kingdom Viridiplantae; phylum Streptophyta; class Magnoliopsida; order Solanales; family Solanaceae; genus Solanum; species Solanum ossicruentum. The sequence continues at coordinate 43,224 of JAOTQR010076782.1, forward strand.
AAAATAAGCTGACTACAACACTTGTATTGGTACTTCCTGAAGGAATATAAGGTTAAGTAGAGTATTGTGATGCTTTGGGAGTGGGCTTAGGATGTATCTTGAAGAAAATGGTAAAGTAATAGCTTATGCCTCAAGGTAGCATCAATTATATTATTTTTGAAAATATGGCACCACTATTTGCATGGAGCTCATGTCGACATATATATTGATCCCAAGAGTTTACAATATATGTTTAACCAAAAGGGCCTGAATCTAAGGAAACGAAGATGGCTTGATTTATTAAAAGATCATGACATTGATATTTTGTACATCTCTAAAAGGCAAATATGGTAACAGATGCTTTAAGCCATAAAACAATGGCAAGCACTTTTGGGCAATTCACAATAAGACAAGAGGTAAGTAAAGATCTACATCAATTAGCTAGTATGTGGGTTTGCCTTCTTGAATCTCTAAATTGAGGGGTTATCATGCATAATGCAAGAAAATCCTCGTTGATAGTAGAAGTGAAAGAGAAATAGTACATAAACCCCATTTTATTACGGCTTAAGGAAAATGTACTACAATATATGACAAAGGCATTTGAGCTCACGCAGGAGGGAGTACTTCAATGTTAAAACAGATTGTGCATACCTAATGCATGACCCAAGCCTAGGGCTTAGACGTGACAGGATGAATTGGGAACCCGAAGGGACCCCAAACAAGCCTCTTAACATATGATTCCCACATCCACGATTGCAGAAGCAAAATAAACATCACAAGTGATATAATTAAAAAGGGAAGTGAGACTAAGAGAAGTCTTTGATAATCATAAAAGCATACAATAGTCAAGCTTATAGCATTTACAAAATATAGTATCCAATAACACCTCTAACTTAGAATGGAGCGGGGGCCAAGACTCTTCCCGGGTTCACCCTCATGATAACATGTGTTCAACATAAAGAAGTCTCAACATAGCAAGAGTAACTTAGATATTGTCCTCAGAATTGAGGACTCGCCAATGTTTTCTCTGAAGTACCGAACTAGCCACGTGGAGGAGGATGATCAAAAGGAGCTCTAGTCCCTACATGGTAATATCATGTAGGCATAGAGTATGTGTTAGTACATTTGAATGTACTAAGTATGCGGGGTGTAATACAACAAAGACATAAGCCTATGCATTCAAAATGCATAATCATATTCAATGGATATAATCTCAATATGGCATGCATGATCAATGCTTGTAATAAAACATGCTTTTAAATCATTCAACTTGCATAATACATCATACATATATGGGAAGAGACCTCAACTGACATAGACCAAGAAGCTACAATTTGGACTTTGAAGCCTGGCACCCCTCGGTTCATGTGACTGGGCATGACCCTCCCCCCCCCCCCCCCCCCCCCCAAAAGGGTTATTGAGAGTTTGCATATGATTTTTGCAAAGTTTGTCTAGGGCAAGGTAAGAGGTGCTAAGGGGAGGCAATGGGTTAAATGGGATGGTCTTTGTCTTCCTAAGGAGGAAGGTGATTTAGGTTTTAGATCCCTATATGATGTTAACAAGGTTTTATTTGCCAAACATTGGTGTCTTTAGGACATCTACTTCTTCATTGTGGAGCAGGTTTATGGGAATCAAATATTGAAAGAAACTTCATCCAACTATTGCTTGGAATTCTGGGGCTTCAAATATGTGGAGAAAGATGTTATAAGTTAGGGAGGAGGTAAAACATCAGATAGGTTGGCATGTTATGACAGTCAACTCAAGCTTCTGCTATGACAACTAGACAAAGAAAGAGGCTCTAATCTTTGTAGATGGTGATAAGGCTAGGGAAAAAGAGGTTGAAGTGAAAGATTTTATCAATACAGGGCTGTAAATGTTGAGAAATTAAGGTAGAAACTTTCAGATGAAATGACAAAGTTTATTTGTGGAAGTATTAGACCAGTTACCAGAGAAGAAAATGATAGGGCTTGCTAGTTAGGGGATACATCAGGGGAGTTTTCAACTAAATCAACATTTCAACTGATAAGGGATAGAAGAGAGGGATTTAATTGGGCTAGATATATTTGGAAAAAAGGATTTCCATCTAAAATATCCTTTTTCGTATGGAGGCTGAGAAGGTGTATACCTACTAATGATAATGTAAAGAGATTAAAGGTGCAGCTGGCGTCTAGATGCTATTGCTGTGAGGGTAGGGCAGAGGAGACCTTGAATCATTTGCTACTAATAGCTCCCATAGCTTTTAGCCTACAAAAGCAGTTTGCTGCTTGTGCAAGCATTAAAATAGAAGGTGAGCAATTGCTAAACATAATGTCTAAGTGGTGGAATTTTGATTGTGCAACAAAATGGAAGGCCATTATAAATGTTGTCCCAGGAATTATCACCTGTGAATTATGGAAGGGAAGAAATGCAGTGACGCACGGCGAACAATTTTCATTCAACCAATTGTATGAAAATTTTTTATTAACAGTCTGTAAAATGGTTAGATATACATTCTCAGCATTGAAGAAGATTCCTCACAAATGGGAGGAATTGGTGGATTTAATGCAAAGATAGAGTACACCTCTATTTTATTGTGTGGTTAGATGAAACCTACCAATAGAGGGATTTATTTAAGTGTAATACAGATTGTGCCTATAAAGTCAACCCTAGGTAGAGTGCGTATGGCTTCAATGTCACGACTCAAGCCTAGGGCCTAGACGTGACCAGCGAATG
>JAOTQR010076785.1:0-12763 GCA_025774065.1 Solanum ossicruentum
CTTTTGGGTGATCTTGTTGTTGTTATTGTTGTTGGTTGTTGATTTTGAGCCGAGTGGGATTCTCGGGGTGGCACTTTAAGGGGAGATGCTGCCAAAATTCTGTAAGGGCTCCATATTGCTATGTTATTAATTATTGGCAATGTTGCTTTATGTAGACGTTGAGCTTCCGGAAGGCTAGTGGGAAGAAGTGATTTCAAGGTATGTAGAATTTTCCTATTGTTGGCATGAACTAGTATTTAAAGTTTCCTATTCTTGGCATGATTTAATAAGTTTGGTATTCTCTTGTCCTTCCTAGACTTGGATCAATCCCTTATATGGTTATATTAGTCACTCCTAGGCTAGAGTAAAATATTCTTGCATCTTTCAAGTCTTTGGAATCTATGTATAACTAGTGTGCATAATGAGAATTACACGAATTCTTGGAAACCTTCTTTATATGAAGTCTGAACAAAATGGGAAACCTTCCTTAAATATAATTTTGAACAAAAGTAACAAAGCTTCCGAATCACCAACTTGGTGTGCATAAAATAAACTAATTGAATATTATGAGTTTATTTCTTTTATTTAACTTATGGGTATGGATGACACCTTGATATGGGGGCACAGGGATGGCGATACGTAACGCCTGTAGCTCGCCTATCTTATGAGGTAGATACAGGGACGGCGATACGTAACGCCTGTAGCTCACCTATTCTAGGAAGTGAATACAGGGACGGCAACACGTAATGCCTGTATTTCACTTACACCACATGTGTTACCTGACGTGGGTACAGGGACGGCGACACGTAATGCCTATATCCCACTTATTCCCTCTATTCCGTGACGTGACTACAGGGACGGCGGAGCGTAACGCCTGTAGTTCACCACTACTGTAGATAAGACTTGCGACAGGACCGTTGCGTTAGGTATGGTTTGATGTTTTGATAGGAGAGTAATAAGTATGTATATGGATGTTGTTATTGGGGATTATTGATTCCATTCATGTTCACCTTTACGCTTTACATACACAGTGCGTATTTCGTATTGACCCCCTCCTTTCGGGGGTTGCGTTTCATGTCCGCAGGTACCGACGCACAGGTGTGAGATCCTCCACTTTAGGACCTCCGTCTGCTGCTGCAGGGCTCCTTTGTCCAGGAGCGAGCTTTTGGGTAGTCCTTCATGTGTTTTGTGTATTTTGAGTCAGTTATGTATATGTACTTCCATTCGGATTCTTTGTATAGAGGTCTTTGGATACTTATGGGTAGTGGGTGTGAGAGTTTTGTACGTAGGAGTTTGTGGTATGTTTTGACATTTATCAGGCGGCAGGACCGCATTATATTATGTTTGATACTTTGCTAGGCGGCAGGACCGCAGCGGAGACCTTGTCGGTCCGCGTTGACATGTATATATAGATATATGTGTGTGTTGTCTTTATATTCTGGGTGCTGCTGCAGGTGAGGATAGTCTGTAAAATAGAGGAAACTCTGTCGAAATTTCGGTAGAGTTCGTATACCTACGGATAAGACTTGTGTTTGAACGTTGGTCTAGGTGTCTAAACGACACCAGTCATGGCCCCGGGGTTGGGTCGTGACAACTAAGTTTTCTTAGGTGATGGAGTAAGAAGAGGTTAGTATGTTGAAAACAACAACACTCAAGGTAAGGTAATTTATAATACCGAGACATAGGGATTAGGTCGGATGTAGTTCCAGTGGCTAACTAGGAAAGGGAAATGCTTCGTAGCAATTTCTAAAGAAAAACTTTGATAGAGAGGAAAAGAATTTTGCCTAGTATCGAGTTATGGTGATACCAAGCTTTGAAAGTTAAACGAAGAGTTGAACCTGAATTTCTAAATATCACATTGAGTTGAGTTCTGAAAGCGAATCCTTGACATAGCAGGGGATGCTTGACATTCCGTTAGCTTGCCCTAGTTTCCTACTAAGATAGAGTTCTACGTTGTGATGTGTTGTCCTGCAAAATAGGTAAAAAGGGTGAAAAAGTACCTATTGTGGTTCGAAATTATAAATGGAAGTAATAATGTAAAGAGTAGAGAGTAGATATTCAAATGATCATTGATGTCTTTGTCTTGTGTCGTGACTGCGATATAGGTAAAGTAGCTTGTGATGTAGAGGCCTCTAACTGGCAAAGCTATTGTAATGTAACACTTTTGTCTGGCGAGTCAAACTTGTAATGTACATCCTCCGATCGATAGGGCATTTGTAATTCCTGTATCTGGCGATGTAAACTTGTAATGTAAAGCCTGCATCTGGCGATGACAACTTGTAAAGTAAAAGCATGCATCTGACTGTGTAATTGTAGAGTAACGCCTATATCTGACGATGTAAAACTTGTAATGTATAGCCTGTATCCGACTATGTAAGCTTGTAAAGTAAAAGCCTATATCCACCTGTGTAATTGTAAAGTAAAAACCTGTATCCGATTGTGTAAAACTTATAATGCAAAGCATGTATCCAGCTATGGAAATTTGTAAAGTAAAAGCCTGCATCTAGCTGTGTAATTATAAAGTAAAAGCCTATATCTGGCTGTATAAAACTTGTAGTACAAAGCCTGTATCCGACTATGTAAACTTGTAAAGTAAAAGTCTGTATCCGGCTGTGTAAAATTTGTAAAGTAAAAGCCTGTATCCGACTGTGTAATTGCAAAGTAAAAGCCTGTATCCGGCTAGCGGGGTAATTGTAATGTAATTTAACGCCTGTATCTGGTGGTGCAAAGCTTGTAATGTAAAGCCTCCACTTAGCGAGACGATTGCAATGTAATGCCTGTATCTGGTGGTGCAAAGTATAAAATTTATCTGCAAGTGTATGACGAGGTTGCTAACGTGCATGGCCCTGATCGATAGAGTTCTGATGGCGTTGCCGTATTTTGGTCTTTGACCAGTAGAGTGTTGCTTTTTTTGCTTATATACAGGCTCCGATTCGTGGAATCATGACGTCGTTTGATATGTACGACCTCCAAATTGTGGGGTTTGAATGGTGTTTGCTATGTACATCCCTCGATTAGCAGAGATTAGATGGTGCTTGCTATATATACATCCTCCAATTTGTGGATTCTATATGGTGTCTGCCAAGTGTAGACTTCGATTGGTATTGAAGATGTTTACTATATACATCCTCCGGTTGGCGGAGTTTGGAGTATTTGTTATGTACATTTAATATCCTCCAATTGGTGGAGTGTAAATGGCATTGGTTTGATGTGTAGCCTTCGATCGAAATTGAAAATGCTTGATATATACATCCTCTAGTCGGCGGAGTTTGGACAGCGTTTGCTATGTACAACCTTCAATTGATTGTGTTTGGACAGTATTGGCTATATATAGCCTTCGATTGGAAAAGTTTTGAATGATATTTGCTATGTACATCCTGCAAGCGATGGAGTTCGACAGGACTAGATGTAATTTTCCAATTAGCAAATTTTGTTTTTGATATAGTTAGGTGGCGGTTTCCCTTCGGGGAGGCTTATTTGATGTAGTTAGATGGTGGTCTCCAATTGGTGGAGTTATTCTTGGTAAAAAAAAATCTATTTGTCCTATGGAGGCCCCCCTTTGTCCTTTTTATCTGAATCTCGAGTGTACCTGCAAAGATTTAAAATGGAACCTTATTAGACAGAAAGCATGTAGCATATCAAGAAAGTAAATAGGGAGACAATATTTGGCTTATGTTTGGAATGAGTCAAAGGGCATCTCCAGTCGTGCCCCGAGACTTGATGCTAGCTTCCTTGATTTCCTGTCTTCCTGCGCTCAAAGAAATATTTTTAGTTCGGGAGGAGGTGTTGACTTGTGTCGACTCACAAACTTTAGCTTCGTCATCAAAAACGTTCAACACTTCTTCGATCCGCCCTTGATCTCTTATCCCGGAGCCTTGGTAGGTAGAATAGTAGAGAAACATTTTGAAAAATAATAGCATGTTTTTAGGGGAGTATATTATGTATATATTAGATATATGAGTATATGTATATATTTTTATATAGTAATCCTCAATCACTCTAAGGTTATGAAATGTTTCGAGATCCATCGAGCATTTGTATATCCAAATGTAGTTCTTCTCATATCCTGATCTTTTGATGATGCTTCTTTGACTCTTGTGGGAGATTTGTTGCTCTTCAACAATTCATTATTAAAGGAGGGTTTCTTATGGGTATGACCGATCCTTTTAAGGTTGCCTACGTATCCCCAAACGGGAATCAGGTCTGTGCGTAGTTCAAGGGTTAAAGAATGAAAACTATACAATGTAATAATCGAGCCTGACTCAGGCTGCCTACATATCCAAGTGGAATTAGGTCAAAACGTAGTTCAATTATAGAGGGAAAAACAAAAATATGTAATGCAATGACCGAGCCTGACTCAGGTCACCTACATATCCAAATGGAATCAGGTCAAAATGTAGTTCGAGTACAATAAAGAGAAAAATATAAAATGCAATGACTGGGCCTGACTCAGGCTGCCTACGTATCCAAGTGGAATCAGGTCAAAACATAGTTCAAGTACAACGGAGAAGTGAAAAACATGAAGGGACCGAATCCGATAAGGATTGCTTACGCATCCAACCAAGGGAAGTTAGGTCAGCATAGTTCTAAATACATTGAAATGATGCTTTTGGATTTTCTAAGGAGACCGGACCCGATGAGGGTTTCCTACGTACCCTACTTTGGGAAGTCAGGTCGAGATATAGTCTTGTTATATCAAAAATGTAAAAATAAAACTAGTTTTGATATCTTCAGATGTAGTACTTCTTGATGGCATCTGAATTGATTGGTTTGGTGCTCACTATGCCGTCCATTTCTACTAATATCACTACTCCTTCAGAGAGTAATCTATGAACCATACAGGGACCCTGCCAATTCGGTGCAAATTTTCCTTTAGCTTATCCTTGGTGAGGAAATATCTTCTTCAACACTAACTCTCCTGGTTTCAACTGTCGAGGCTTGACCTTTTTATTTAATGCCTTGGCCATTCTGTTTTGGTATAGTTGACCATTGATAGACCGTAATCATACTTTTCTCATCAGTGAGTATCAACTATTCAATCGAGCTGCTAATCCATTCTACATCATCCAAATCAACTTCTTGAATAATCCTTAAAGATGGTATCTCAACCTCAGCAGGTATTACTGCTTCTCATGCGATAATCGAGCAATAATCGAGCAAAGAATATGGTAGCTTCTCATGCCATTGCTTGTGATTATCTATTAATCTTCTTCAAAATCTTCTTGATATTCTTATTTGCGGCCTCAACTGTACCATTCATCTGTGGTCCTTAGGTTGTGAAGTTTCGATGAGTAATATTGAACCGTTCACAGATCTCTTGCATAAGATCACTATTAAGATTCGTTGCATTATCTATGATGATTGATTCTGAAATTCCAAATCAACAAACTATTGTTACGAACAAAATATGTCACTGCCTTCTTAGTCACAGCCTTATATGTTGAAGCTTCAACCCACTTTGTGAAATAATTTATAGCTACCAGGATGAAACTATGTCCATTTGATATGGCGGCCTCTATAAGCCCAATACATCCATGCCCCAAACAACAAATGGCCAAGGAGAACCCATTAGAATGAGCTTATTCGGTAGGACTCGTATAAAATCTCCATGCACTTAGCGCTGATGGCATTTTTTTACATACCGAATGCTGTCTCTCTCCATTGTCATCCGAAAATATCCAGCTCTTAAAATCTTTCTTGCCAGAGTAAACCTGTTCATGTTAGGCCCACATGTTCCTGCATGTATCTCTTCTAAAAGTCTTGTTGCTTCTGTGGCGTTGACACATCATAGCAATCCTAAATCTGGAGTCCTCCTATATAGGATTTCTCTGTTAAGAAAGAAATGATTATTCATTCTTCTCAATGTCCGTTTTTGCTTGCTCATGGCATTTTCAAGGTACTCTTATGCTTCTATCAATCTTTCGATATCATAGTACCATGGTTTTCCATCCAATTCCTCATCTACGTGAAAACAATATGCATGTTGGTCATGTATCTCTACCCCAATAGGATCGATGTAATTCTTGTTTGGATGTTGAATCATTGAGGACGATGTTGCTAAAGCATTGACAAACTCATTTTGAGTTTGAGTCATATGTTTGAATTCAATCTTTAGGAATCTCTTACTCAACTTCGTTATGTAATGCATGTAGGGAAAGATTTTAACATCCTTAGTGGCCTATTCTCCTTGAACTTGAGGTATCAACAAATTGGAATCTCCTATTACCAAGAGCTCTTTGATGTTCATGTCTACAATCATCCTGAGTCCCAAGATTCAAGCTTCATACTCCACTATGTTATTCGTACAATCAAATCTGATCTTGGCTGAAATTGGGTAATATTGGCCCGTCTCTGACATTAGGACTGTTCCTATTCCGACTCATTTGGAATTTGATGCTCCATCAAAGAACATCCTCCACCAATCGTATGCTTCTGATATGTCTTATCCCACGAACAACACCTCTTCATCAGGAAAGTAGGTTTTGAGCGGCTTATAATCCTGATCCACTGGATTTTCTTTAAGGTGGTTAGCCAAGGCTCGTCCTTTGATGAATTTCTATATCGCATACATAATGTCGAATTCACTCAACAAAATTTGTCATTTTGCCAATTTTCCTGTAGGCATTGTCTTCTAAATGATATACTTTAGTGGATCATTCTCGAGATCAAGTATGTGGTGTATGCGGATAGGTAGTGCCTAAATTTTGGCGAGATCCAAGTCAAAGAACAACAAGTTCGATCTAACAAGGTGTATCTTACCTCGTATAGCATAAACTTCTTGCTTAAGTAGTAAATAGCTTGTTCTCTTCGACCTGTCTCATCATATTGTCCCAATATGCATCCAAATACACCATCTATCACTGATAAGTATTGCAGTAAAGACCTTCTAGGCTCAGGTGGGACCAACACTAGTGGATTGGATAAATATTCCTCGATTTTATTGAAAGCTTTTTGGCATTCCTCCGTCCATTTTATGGAAGTATCTTTATCAATAACTTGAATATGGGTCTGCATATTACTATGGACTGAGCGATAAACTGGCTGATGTAGTTGAGTCTCCCTAAGAAACTCATCACGTCCTTCTTATTCCTAGGAAAAGGTAGTTCTTGGATTGCTTTGACCTTTGACGGATCTTACTCTATGCCCTTTCGACTGACAATGAACCCTAGTAGTTTTCCTGTGGGTACTCCAAATGCACACTTTGCTGGATTCAATTTTAAGTCATAATTCCGCAATCTTTTAAGGAACTTTTGTAAATCGTCCAAATGGTCTGAGCTCTTCATGGACTTGATAATGACTTCATCCACATATACTTCAATTTCCTTATAGATCATATCATGGAAAAGAGTGGTCATGGCCCGATAAATACCGTCTGTTTTGCATCACCTTTATCCTTTAAGATTTGGTGATATCCCACAAAACAATCCACATATAATGCAACTTATGTTTTGCACAATTATCAAGGAGTACATGAATATTTGGAAGAGAGAAATCATCCTTAGGGTTAGCTCGATTGAGATTTTGGTAGTCCACACAAATTTGAATTTTCCCATCTTTCTTTGGTATTGGCACAATGTTGGCCAACCATGTAGGATAATTCATAACCCTTATGACATTTGCTTCAATTTTCTTAGTTACTTCCTCTTTAATCCTTAGACTCAAATCGGGCTTGAATTTTCTTGTCTTTTGCTTGATGGGTTGGAAAAAAGGATCGATTGACAACTTGTGCGAGACTATGTCAGTGCTTAATCCTGGCATATCTTTGTAAGATCAAGCAAATACATCAACCTATTGACTAAATCTATTAACTCTTGCTTCCTTTCGATCTCTAAATGTATGTTGTCCCGTGTTTCCTTTGTGACTTCCTCATCTCCTAAGTTGACAACCTCTATTTCTTCCATGTTAGGTTTCTCTTGATTTTCAAACTGCTCAATCTTATGTGGTATGATTTCTAGCATCATGCTACCATCATATTCTTCGTGTCCAACTCATCGCTTTTTCTTTGCTCGACGAAGCTTGCTACATGTCATAATCGTTGAACTAGGATTTTTATTAGTACGAGTTTTCAAAAATATAAATGATAAGTAAAAATAAATAAAGGAAAAAGAAAAGAAAGAAAGAAAAAAAAGAAATAAATACTTTTTAAAATAATGAGATAATTTTAATAAAATAAGACTTTTATTCAAAAGTATTCTAGCTTTTCAAAAGAGGCAAGCGACAAAAAGGATCAAACTTGATTCAAGACTTGATTTTGATCATGCAAATTTAAAAACTACTTCTCCATTAGTCATCTTTATATTGGATTGAAGGTTGTATTGTGAGTCAGCCAGTTTGCAAGTCAACACAAATCAATGTTCTCGTGGGATTAGTAATAACAAAAAAAACTGAAAGAAAACGAGAACTACGTTAGTTTGGGAGATATTGTAAAGAAAAGGAAAAGATGTATGTAGAAAATATGTAACATGTATATATGCCAAGTCGGCGACATTCAAGATACGCCCTAATATGGAGCCTCTTTTTGCCAGAGGTCCGACCTACGTTGCAACCAATTTTGATGATAAATGATCCAATTAAACACATTTTGAATTTGGAACAACATAATCTTTATTGATAGAAACTATCTTAGGTCTTACAATAAAGTAGACTGATAGAAGACTAGGAAACGAACGTGCAAGAATAGAAAAGAGCATAGAGAAAGGGGAGTCATATAAATCTTTAAGGGAATATAACAAAATACAAATGCATAATACTACACCATACTAGACTATCATCATCATCGTCCCAATCATAACATGGCCCCAGGCAGTATTTGGTGAGTTTGAACCTGCCTCCGAACATTCTCTATGATCAAACCGTATGGACTCGTACTTAGAGTTGTCATCTCCTACAATTGAAACGGGTCCATCTCCCATATACGTGGATGTGTAAGGTGGAAAATGTTCATCTTAATGTCTGGAAGATTTTGGTTGATGTTTATCTGGAGGAGAAGAAAAAAGAGTATGATAAGTATGTTTATTCCAAATTCATCATGTGTTTTAGTTTGGATCATTCACATTGATTTTCACAAAAATATGTCATCAGGTGTACAACCTTTGACAAAAAGGGGCTTCCTAATTGTGAAGACGATGACTTGGGCCGTCTCACCTAAGGTGTATGCAACATGACCTATTTTCTAGAGTAAGAGTTTTCCCTAAATGCTTAAGAGTAGACTGAAGATTTATGAGAAGGCACGCTAAACTTATTACACCAACTCTAAAGCTAAGGAATCAAAAAGAAGGCTTGAGGGAGTGTGAAACACTCCCCACGTGAACCAGTGTGTGTAAGTGTATGGACAAGGACTCGATAGAAAGTGTGAATATCAATGCAGGAAAGCAATAACAAATAGTGTTCTCAAATAAATAAGGAACGCAGGTTTAGATTAGACTTGCGATCTTTCAATCAAAGCAATATATAAGACAAACAATTAACTAACAAATAAACACAAATATCATTCCTAAGCTTAATTTATAAAGGTTAAAATATAAATCTCCACAGCAGAGTCGTCACTCTGTCGCGATTTTCGAACTGGTCGAAATAGCTCGCAACATCATGCGATCATGCTCTCTTGGTTTTGAAAAAAGTTTTAGAGTCGCCAACTAATGTTAAGAAAAATATTAGGAAACCAATTTTAAAAAAATGTAAATTTAAACTCTGTTTAGATTTGCTAAACAAGTAAAATTCTAGGTAAGGGTTATGGTTACTCAAGGGGAAGGTGTTAGGCATCCCTCAGAGCCTATCGAAGATACTCCTCAAACTTAGCTTAGGAAAATATAATTAGTGATAAATTATTCAATTATTTTTTTAGAATTATAGATAAAGAAAAATGATTATTTTGAGTTAGAAAAAAGAACAAAATACAAGGTATGTCATACATATTATCCATAATATCTGTGGAAAGCTTTAATAATACTCCATCCGTCAAAAAATAATTGAATTTTTGAGGCTTTTTTCAATGTTCAAAATAGTTGAATTGTTCAAAGTTCAAGAAGAATGTTTGAAATTTTTTCCATATTTGTCCTTTCATTTATTGAAGTTTTATATTTTCAAGGAGATAAATTACACTACATATTTATGATTCCACAAAGGGTAATAGTGAAAAGTATGGTGCAAATTTTGTCTTTGAATGATTTTCTTAATATGTGTTCATTATCTCATAAATTCAATTAATATGAGACAAAGGGAGTACTATATTATTTTTTTATTATTTATTTATTTATTGTTTGCTATAAAAAGTAAATAGTCAATATAATAAATAGATGAACTTGAAATATGTGAAAATTTATATATTAGAAAAATATAAACTCATGTTTAAAACCATATAGAATGAATGAACCTATAAAAATTTATCATAAGCAATTCATAAGAATATTACATACGAAATTTTGGATGTGAACACTGAAAAATCGGTATTAGATAAGATAACAAATGGGATGTGTGTGTGTGTGTGTGTACAAAATAAAAATGTCTAGATATTAAGTAAAGCTTGTTGTCTTTCATGCAAAATAAATATGTTGTTCAAATTGTACGAGGGCTTATTATTTCATGTAGTGATAAAATGACAATAGCTATATATTGTAGTAAAAATATATGATAAAGTTTAAATTTTTTTATGTCTATAAATAAATAATATTTATAAAATTGCGATGGATACGAAATAATAATAATATGGCAAGTATAGAAAAGACTAGGATAAAATATATACCTTGTATATGACATATACATATTTATACCTTGTATTATTGAACTTGTTAAAAAAATTTCTAAAAGAAATTCGAAAGCTTATGTTAAGAAAATAGCATAATACGTGAGTCATATTTTAATTTTTTTTATAAAAATATGACATAATAATTTGTAAGAAATTAGTCAAAGAAATTTAAAATGCTCAAATATATTTTATTTTATTATTTAAAAGAGAATCCACTAAAAGATTTAAAATGACCCAAATGAAAATATTACATTATATTTGAGAAATCAACTTAAAACCTAAAGTGACCTAATTATTGGGATTCTATAAATATTAAATTTTGCTTAGTGAGGCCATAATACATTTTGATTTAAAAATTATAAAAATGATTATCTGGATTCAAATATCTTTAAAATGTTTTGAAATTAATTTCCAAGAACTTTGACATATTTTAAAATCTTCTAAATAATGATTATAAAAAATAAGATCAAAAAAATAATAATAACAACATTAGCAAGTAACACTAATCCACTTAAATTAGTATTCACATTCGGAACATGAGATTAGTCACTATATCAACAATCACATATATGAAATATAAATTTATCCATTAGTATCATAAGAAATGCAATCAAAGTTATAACGGGAACGACCAGGGGATGTTGACTCCTAATTTTGGGACTCTGAACGTGGTGATGATCCTAATAGCTGTAGGCCCAATATTTTTGGCCAAAATGAGTTCCAAGCTAAGGTAGAGCTCCAGCTCTTTGATTGTACATGAAAAACAAAGGAAAAAAATAAGAATTAAGAATCATGTAGCAAACTAATAGCAAAGCAAAATATGTGTATAGTTTTATGATCAGGCAAAACTCCAATCAAACTTTATTTAAATAATGATAAATAACTAATGGACCACATCATTTTCCTTCTTTTCATTCAATTGGGCCCGATTTATAGTGATGATAGCTAACAATTATCTAACTATACCTTTAGCATTTTTAGTCATATATATAGAGAAGTTTTAGTTAAAGTAACATGAAAAATTAAAATAATCAACATATATGCTGGACAAAGATATCTATATTAAAAGTGAATAAACAAACATCAACAATTCCTACAAATGACTTCAATTCTGATCAAAAAAATTTATCTAGAGATTTCAAAGAACTATAGTAGCCAAACGAACTCGAGCTGGTAGCACCAGGATTGAACGTCATAACAACAAAGTTTTAACTCACAGAGGTAGAGAACAAAATTTAAAGTAAAGGGGTGGTTACTGACCTTGTGTGGAACAACAAACAAGGGCTTTAATGTCAAGGATTCTGGTCACCACTTCCTCCGAATCTGAACTCAAAGCCGAAAAAAAAGAAGGATGAAATAATTCTGAATTGTATTGGTAGAAGTATCTTTCTGTTTGTTTTTTCAAATGAACTCACTGTGGTTTTTAGATATGTGTTTTTTCCTTCTCTGATGTGTCTATGTTTTTCGGATCTGTGTTTTTGATATATATATCGATCTGTGCTTTTTTCGTTCCTCTTTTGGAGTGAAAAATCACTCTTATTTATAGTAAGATTGGAATTCGTTTTGGGGGGGAAAATCCGCTAAAGGATATTTTCAGATCAATTTGATGGAGACATTTTGGAGGCCATTTATGGCAGAGTCCATGAGTAGATCTTGAAACCCAATATTTTCAGAGCCTTTTTCTCCTCCCCAGAGCATGAGGTAAAAAGATATTTCAAATTTTACCATTTTCCATGATTTTGACTTTGAACCGAAATCAGGTGTCAGACGGCGATGTGAAAGGAAGGGAAGACAACGCACTAATGATGAGAATATGAATTGCAGGTGTTAAAGATTTGGAAAGAGAAGAAAGCTCTGAGCAAGAAAGTATGGGGAGGTGGGTTGGTTTGCTACCTTGATATTTATTACTTTGTGATGTTTTTCAATATGAACATCAATTTTTGTAAAATAAAGTTGGATGAGTCATATAATATATATATATATATATATATTGTTAAACCCCGAAATTTCCTAAGATTAATTATTAATTGTTGGGATTGA
>JAOTQR010076786.1:0-12762 GCA_025774065.1 Solanum ossicruentum
ACGTGGAAGGAATTTTAACCACGTAGGTAGCCTTCCACAAAACGACACTTGTTATAAATTGCACTCTCATTTTCAACTAAAACATCCAAATTTGCCATGTCCCCTAATTACACATCCTGTCAGCCTTGTATATAATTTTTATTTAATTATAAGTTAGCAATATATTTAAAGAAAAGTTATTTAACTAGGAATTATGTAGAGATTATTGATAAATTTTGTACCTATTTCCTCATGGTATAATTTTTTTCTTTTATCGTATGATGATTTAATTCCTTCATTTGATTGGAGTTTGATCAATGATGGTGTTGCTTGCTAATTCAGCCACGGAAACATCTCAAGGTGATTTTGTGCAAATGAAACTATTCAATGTCTCATCCTTATTATTTTTCATTGAATATCTTAGTATTATGTTTCGTTGAATATCTTAGTATTATATGTAATATTCAATGTCTTATACTTTTGAATACATTTTTCCCAAGAGACAATCTTCTTTCTTCAGTCTACCTTTCCTCACTCCCACAGACGTACAGATTATAGGAGGATTATTCATTTTATTTTATTTATAATATATAGTTTATTTCAAGTCATATTTTACTATATTTTTAGTCTGTCTATACATACAAAAGGGTGAAAACACTTTGGTGTACGTGGAAGGAAATTTAACCACGGAAGGTCGCCTTCCACAAAGGACATTTGTTATAAATAGCATTCCCATTTTCAACAAAAGCATCCAAACTAGTCCATGTCCCCCTAATAACCTATCCTGTCACACTTTACGTAATGGTGGAATCAAAAATTTAATTAAGGGTTTTCAAAATTTAAAGAAATAAACATGACTAATCAAAAGAGGTTTGATGTCTATTATATATAAATAAAAAAAATTATTTTAATTTTATATAAATGATATAATTTTTTGTCGAATTGGTTCATTGGCTTCGCCCCTACTCGTACGTTCCCTGTTTTTGTTTTCATCGATTAGAAAATAAAAAATTAGTAAATAATAAAAAATTTATTCAATTATAATGTAATAATGAATTTTAAAAAAAATTATTTAATTAGACATTAGCTAGGGAGTACTAATAAATTTCATGGCTATTTATATGTTGATATCACTTTTAAGTTTCAATCTTTTTCTTTTGAATTTTTTTCCTGCACTTCCTTCATATCATATCATGATGTGACTATATTTAATTGGGCTTCGATCAATTATGATACAAGGTGTATCATAAATCATCTCATATTTTATATTATTTTTCAAACAAAGCTTTAGATAATTATATTTTATATATTAGAATTAAATAAATAT
Source organism: Solanum ossicruentum (assembly GCA_025774065.1). Lineage (NCBI taxonomy): Eukaryota > Viridiplantae > Streptophyta > Magnoliopsida > Solanales > Solanaceae > Solanum > Solanum ossicruentum. The sequence continues at coordinate 1,307 of JAOTQR010076786.1, forward strand.
TTGAATCACTAGTTAATTATATATTTTGTATGAATACAGAATATACTTTACTGAGAAATTGGAAAATTCGAAAAAAAATTAGAGTTTGAAAAAATCCAACTTTTACTATTTATTTTATTTATAAATTTAAAAATCTGACACAAATAATTTGATTTTGTATTAGGAAATTCGAATCAATTTGATCCGTACCCCCCTATTAATACTAAATATTTTTTCCACTGTCAATCATTGAAAAAATTGTGTTATGAAATATTATTTCTCACTAAACCAGCCCACTAGAAAACATATCGAAAATAGATTCTCATTAAAATATTGAAAAGCTTTCTAATTTTTTATAAAAAAATATTATTTTTTTTCTTTTTTCACGAATTTAATTAAAATATGGACATTTCAGAGCCCAAAAAAAAGAGAAATAAAAATCTAACAAAGGTGAAACCGTAATTGAAACCCAAACTCTTAGTTTAACTCGAAATATATGATCATAATATATAAAATACAATTTTACTTAAAAAAATTAATAGGATCATTTCATGACCCCCTTTAATTTCCCTACATGGATAATAGAAATGGAGAAAATTAAAAAGGAGTAATTTGTGACTTGCACCCTTAATGTATGTCTTTTTTTGACTTGCACCTTATTCTATCATTTTTTGTGATTTGCACCTCAATCTTCTTATTTCCTTGCAAAATCGAGTATAATTTGTGATTTGCACTCCTAATGTATGCGCTCTTTTGTGTTTTGCACCTTACTCTATCATTTTTTATGATTTACACCTCAATATTCTTATTTCCTTGCAAAACCAGAAAAACTCATTTTTTTCAACAATTTTCAAAGAGTAAAAAGGAAATCAAACATAAAAACAAAAAATATGTTAAAAAATAAAGCTACAAATATTTGAATGATAAACGCAAGAGTCATAGTCCCTCAGCAGACACTCCATTGAGGGCCAACATTTCATTCCAGCCATCGATGAGGCCTTCTACTAGTCAGAGACTTTGGGTTCTATTTCAGTATTTATTTTCAGTTGTGGTTACCGTGGGCCTGTCATAGTAGTTGTTTCGGATTATCTTAGTTAGAGGTTCCATAAGCTGGATGGCATGAGTTTCAGTTCTTATTTTCAGATATTGTTGAGATATTGTCACGACCCAAGCCTAGGGTCTAGATGTGACATGGCGAATGGAAACCCGATGGGATCCCCAAACAAGCCTCTTAAGCATGCGTACCACATCATTGGTTTCGCTAAAGCAAATAAAAGATAAGTATGTATATAGTACATAATTTCTAAGGGAAGCGTGATTTGGACTCATGCTATGGGGATGTTATAGGAAAGAGGATAAACATGAATCACATAGCAAATAACTCTAAGGTTTAAGTAAGGGAGATATTCAAAATTGTAACAATTATAGGGGTATCAAGTTGTTAAGCCACACTATGAAGGTCTGGGAGAGAGTAGTGGAGATAAGGATGCGAAGAGTAGTGTCTGTCTCGGAGAATTAGTTTGGATTCATGCAGGGGCAGTAGTCTATTGGAGCAATTCATCTTGTTCGGAGGTTACCAGATAAATTTAGGGAACGAAAGAAGGACCTTTATATGGTGTCCATTGATCTCGAGAAGGCATCTGACAAAGTCCTAAAGAATGTCCTATGGAGGTGTCTAGAGATGAAAGGTGTCCCAATGGCATATATCAGGGCGATTAAGGACATGTACGATGGAGCCAAAACTCAGGTAAGAATGGTAAGAAGAGACTCAGAGTATTTTCTTGTTGAGATGGAACTCCATCAAGAATCTCTGTTGAGCCCTTTCTTGTTTGCCTTGGTGATGGATGAGCTGATGTGATCTATCCAGGAATAGGTGTCATGGTGTATGTTATTTGCAGATGATATAGTATTGATTGATGAGACTCAGACTAAAGTTAATGATAGGTTGGAGGTCTGGAGAAACGCCTTGGAGTCTAAAGGATTCAAACTGAGTAGGACAAAATTGAATACTTGAAGTGCAAATTCAGGGTTAATACGGATGAAACAGACTTTGATGTGAGGTTTTCCACTCAACCTATCCCCAAGAGAGTAATGACGATATTGATGATGGTGTCACACATTGTATTGGGGCAGCATGGACTAAATGGAGGCTTGCCTCTAGAGTATTATGTGGTAAAAAGATACCACCTAAACTTAAAGGTAAGTTTTACAGATTGGTGGTTAGACCATCTTTGTTGTATGGTATGAAGTATTGGCCAATTAAAAATGCACATGTTCATAAGATGCATGTCAAAAATATGAAGATGTTGAGATGGATAAGTGGTCACATTAGGAGTGACAAGGTTAGGAATGAGACTATTCGGGAGAAGCTAGAGGTGGCCCCTGTGGCTGATAAGATGAGAGAAGCGAGACTGCGATAGTTTGGACATGTGCAGAGAAGAAGTACCCATGCTCCTATTAGTAGGTGCTAGAGGTTGGTTTTGAGAGTTACACAGAGGGGTAGAGGTAGACTGAAGAAGTACTGAGGGAAGGTGATTAGACAAGATATGGCGGAACTTGATCTCATTGAGGACATGACCCTAGATAGAAAGAAGTGGTGGTCGCGAATTAGAGTAGTAGGCTAATTGGTTGGTAGCGTTAGGTGGCTATCTAGTCATGGGGTATAGTTGGGTAGAGTAGTAGTAGTGTTTTATATATCATGTGTTGTCATTATCTGTTGTTTATATGTTAATTGTATCATATTTATGTATTTTCATATGATTTTGGTTATTAGTCATTTTTCTGTTCCCTTTTCTTTATTTTTTGTCATATCTAGTTTATTCTACTTATGGGTTTTTGAGAGGAGGCTTCCAAGGAAATAACGTCTCTACTTCTATGAGGTAATGGTAAGGTCTGCATACATTCTACCCTCCCCAGACCCCACTTGTGGGACTCCACTGGGTATATTGTTGTTGTTATATAAGTAAGTGTTACTCAAGCTATGGGGGCATTTATGGACTTGGAACTTCCATCTCATCATCAACACACATCATCATATAGAAGGGAATAGGGTCTAGGGGAAGCCTTTCATAATAACATAATCATAAAGGTATGAAGCTCATTACATAGATAACCATATCCAACAACACCTCTAATACGAATGATGCGTGGATCAAGACATCTCCGGGCTCACCTTCAAAAGATAAATATTCAAAATTAGAGAAGTCTTAACATGAGCATGAAAGTAAAGTGGATATTGTCCCCAAAGTGGAGGACTCACCAATAATAGTCTTCAAGAGATCCGTTTAGCCACGTGGAGGAGGAGGATCAATAGGAGCTTCAGTCCTACATGGTGATATCATGTGGGCATATAGTATGCGTTAGTACTTTGAATGTACTAAGTGTGGGGGTAAAATGCAATAAGTATCATAAGTCATAATAATCAAGATGCATAATCATAATCATTAGACATGAGATAAATATGACATGTATAGTCAATGTTTAGGTTAAAACATAGTGAGAATGATCATAATTGCATAACTTGTTCAACACAATAAAGTGACATGAATAGCTCATCCAAATACTTTGTATTAGAGGGTGAGGAAGATAGTTTAAGTCATAACCCCTTCTAATAGGTATTGGGTAGCACATGAGGGTGGACATATAATATAGGTCATAACCCCTTTATGTAAGCATAAGATGATGCATAGCATTAAATTTTACATGAGGGTGATAAATATAGGTTAGGTCATAACCCCTTCATTTAGATATTAAATACTATATAGTATTCAATCGTACATGAGGGTGATAACCTCTTCATGTAGATATAAGATAGTAAATAGTATTGAATTGTACGTGCCCCTTTATATAGATATTTGCCTTGCACTAGAGGGTGGAACATACAACTTAATTCATAACCCCTTCTAGTAAGCGACATAATTCACATGAGAATAAAACATAGCATAAGAGCTCAATAATTCACTTATAGATCATAGAAACTTTTCATGAGTTTAATATATGTTTGGAAGCCCGTAATTTCCATATCATGTAAAAGTCTTTCGTCAACATAAACATCCTTGTCATATAGATTTATTCAAACATGGTAGGTTTATCCACGTGCACTTAAAATCATGCAGTTCAAGAGTATGAAGCAAGAGAGAGGTAAAAACAATTCATTTTTAAAATTATTCAAAGCAATCCACGAACATTGTAGTAAAACCCTCATCTTGAGTGTCTGAAAACCACTCAAAAATTCATAATCTTTCCAAGTCATTAAAGATATCATAGAATACAAAGCTTTAATCTCATAAACATAATATAATCTCATTTCTTAATAGAAGTTCATGCATCAGTAATCCAATATTCAACAAATCACCAACATACTTCATGCATAGGAGTAATAATAGAAAATACCTATAAGAAATCTAAGCTTGAAATCATAAAATTTCATAAAAATTGAGGGTTATGCTCTATGGGTGAAAGGACCCATGGATGAAGATTTACATACCTAAAACTTGGAATTCTTGAAGAAAGATTTGGGGAAGACTTGATGTTTGACTTGGGTTCTTGAAATACAAAGTGTGCTCTTGAGATTCTTGAAATTGAATAGAAGATTTGGGGATGAATTGGTAATATTTTAGGAGAGTTTTGAGTGTTCTTGGACTTGGAAAATGGTGAAAAATTTGGTATAAAACCCCAATTTTTTTAAGCTGAGACTGAGCTAACCTTTATATGATATAGGATTTTAGTTAATCATTCTTAATTGAGTATAAATATTAAAGTCAATTTCTTAATATGGTAATAGAATTGAAAATGATCTAAGGTCACACGAACCCTCCAGTACGAAGTTAAGCTAAAAACTTTCTTAGCGTTTGAGTTCTAACATAAGATTTTATAAAACATATCAAATGGACCAGTAGGTTATCTTTACATGCTAAGATGAACTCCTAAGTATTTAAAGTATATTATATAGGATTTAGAGTCATAAGAAATCTTTTATATCAAACCAAGTCCAAAGAATTTCTAGCAACTATGTTTTCATATGAGCCGATAGAAGGGTCAACTTCAAACAATCATATCTCATAACGTATAAGGATTTAGGTGACCCATAATATATTAAATTAAGGATATTCAAATTAGATTTCCAACGCATCTAATTTCGCATTAATCAGAGTTTTGAGTAGAAAGTTATGACTATTTAAGTGAAGGAGTATAGAACTATTTTTAGGTCCGCGCCTGGAACGCGTCGCCGACCTGATGTGGACCCTTACTGGATGAGCTATGACGTTTTTTTTTTGTTTTTATTTTGAGGATACTTTTATCTTAAAACCTTTGAGAGGTCTATTTAAGGTCTTAAAACGCCCAAAACATTAGTTTTCATAATTAAAAGCACTCTCCTTCATTCCTAAACATAAACGCTTAAGAATCACTAAGAAGTCATCAAGTTAGGATTAGTTTTCAAGATTCCTCCTCAAGATAAGTTATTCTTCATGAATTTCAAGCTACCCAACCTAGATTTCTTTATCTATTCATATATCCATAATAGAATCTTAAAGTATAATCTAGGATTTCAAGAAACATATTCAAGAATTCCAAGAAAGGATTTCTTGATTCTTCTTTTCCAAGAATTGGAGTTCTTCATCAAGAACTCTAAAGATTCCAAATCAAGAATACAAGAATTTTCTTCAATTCTTCCAAGAACTAATCTCTAAGCTATGTAAGGCCACTCTCAAATTATTATTTTTAGATTATATTTTAGAAAGTATAACCTAGTTTTAATCCCAGAAGTCTTGCAAAGTTTAGTAAAATTCTTTACATATGCATAGATTCTTGATTTAAAAAATGATGAATCTTGATTCCTTAATTGTTATTAAAGTACTGACTCCAAAATTTTAAAACTATAAATGATTTCCTGTAAATTCGCATAGGTTTCATGAACACCCATAAAGCTTATAGTTCAAGATAAGTTAAAGAATTCCTTTCTTGAAGCATTTTTGTATTTTAGTAGAGTACATTATATGTTAAAGAATGATTTTCGTGAAGGTTTCTTGGTACTTTAATTGAGAAATCCAGTGTGTTTGAAAATACATGAAAGATACTAGTTTCAGTAAAATTAAAGATTTCAGTTGAGAAAGTTAAGTAGTAAGCTAGGCTAAGTTCCCAAGAAAGCCAGATTTCAACAATAAATTACTCAAACTCATAAACTATGTAGCCAACATAGGTAGGATTGTACTACAGTACCTTCCTCATTAGCCATTGAGATGGCCCAGTTTTGGGATGGATTCACTCTCCTAGTTCTTCGTCCCTTACCCCGACAATGTACGGGATAGCTCTGGCAGCGTGGGAAGATGTTGTATCATCACGAAGCTCATAGTGATGGTTGTCGATTAGAGAAACTCCCCAAGAAGTAAAGTTTATAATTTTACACACTGAGATTTAGTATTTCTTTCTTAAAGTATTTCTTTATTTATGATGCATACTTAATTGAGTAGAGCCAAGTACAGAGCTAAGTTTTTTTAGCACCATATTTTATATATATTTAGCTATGCTCAGTTATGCATTAACATAAATGTTTCTTTTATATTGAGTTGCACTTTCGACAAGTTTAAGAATGTGTGTGTGTGTGTGTGTGTATATATATATATATATTTATATTTCATATGCATGATATATTTTGTTAGTTAAGCTATCTGCAGGAGCAGTTTTAAAGTAAGTATTCTATCTCTATTACGTTTTGGCCATCTTACATACCGTACATTCCATGTATCATGATACAAATGTAGGTGTCTATGTTAGCACATGCTTAGTAGGACAGTCCCCATCAGCGGTCGGTGAGGCCTCTTTGTATCCAGAGGAGTTCAGGAGTACTCATTTTTTTATTTTTATTTTGTTGAGGTACCTATTAGCCTATTCCTGTGCCTTATTCAGAGTCGGTACTTTAGAGGCTTCATAGACTAGAAAAATTTTGTTCCAGTTATTTCTTTTAAACTATTTGAGAGATTTTTTAGTTAAGATGTACATATTGCTATTGTATCTTTAAGCTCATGAATATTGAGCCCATTTGAGTTCATTATGATATTATTGTCTTCCGCTGAGTAAGTTAGCTAAGCCAAGTGGTTCGCTTGAGACCAGAAATGGTTTACGAGCGCCGACCACATCCAGGGTATAGGCTTGGGGTGTGATAAACTTGGTATTAGAGCGCAAAGTTCAAGTGTCCTAGGGTGTCTACGAAATGAGGGACTGTGGACATCTAAGAAAAGATTCACTTCTTTCATACTATAGATCGTGCAATAAAGTTACTCTCTAAGGAACTTGTCTATATTCATGCGGTTTCTAGATTCGTTCGAATACCTCTCATAATTAAGGTGGTTAGAACAGAAAAAAAATTTCAAATCCTTAATGTCGAGTTGCCTTCAGATAAAGTATTAAGAAAACTAAGAGACTACACTAGGCTTGAGATAAGCCAACTAGTGTGCTTGAGTTATTGATCCATAATATTGCCCTCTTATTCATATGTATCGTGCATTTGACTTAGAGCAAGATATGATGTATTTTCAGACTATGTTCCCTAAATCGTTCTCCAGATGTTATTCTTGAGAGAAAAGTTAAGTTATGTCTCTAATAATTAGTAGTATCCTCTCCTCTCGAGAGAAAGAGATTGAAGTTCTTTTTAAACTATGTGACAGAATATTCGCAGAGCTAGAAAGATGTAATAACGAAGAGTGTGAATAGTAACTTTGAAGCTAAGAGCTAAGAGTCCTGTGGTGATTAGTCGAGTTCCTTACATATTTTTGGTTAAAGAGTAGTATGTATAGTATAGCTTCTATGATAAGGTAGAAGAAAAGTTGTTAGTTAGTATAAGATAATGCACACTCAAATATGAAAGGAGTTGATATTGAAGTAGTATTGTGTTAGTAACGATGAGTATATGTGTTGAATATGAGAACAGAGGGAAAAAAGTAGTAGATGTAAACTAGACTCATGATTGTGAACAGAAAAGTCAGGTGAGATTTATAGAGTTATGAGCTTAGCTAAGTAAGGAGGTATAATGGATGAGTGGTTATTATCTAACTTATGAAAAAGGAGAGTGATAATAGATTATACATAACAGACCATAAGCTGGAGAATTAATTCTTACCATGAGGTTTAGTGATCTAACAATTCTTGACCTTACCTGGTAGTTTAGAGTTACTAAAGTATATGTATAGGAGAAGTGTGGGTATACGTGTTTAGTAATAAACCTTAAGCTTGAACTTTAAGTGAGTATCATGTAAAATGGGGACAGTAGGATGAGAGTGACACCATTAGTTGGAGGTCTGGTCTAGTAGACTTGACATAATGTAAGCTAAAAATTAAGCTATTAAATTGAAAGAAGTATGATGTCACAAGAACATCACATATGATCCTTAGATGAAGATGTATGTCCAAAAAAGGAAATCCTAAGATGTATGTCCAAAAAAGTCTATAAGCATGAGATGTGTTGACTAAGTACTCACTATGAGATTTTAGACGGCTTATTTTCCCTAAAATTTTACCTAGTAGTTGTAAGTTGGTGTGATTTTAGAGAGGTATGTGATAAATGCACGTGTTAGTACTAGATCCTAAGCTTGAATTTTGAGGAGTTGTGTGAAAGAGAAGATGGTATCGTGAGAGTGATAGTCTTAGTTAGAGATTTTCTCTAAGAGACTTGTCATAGTGTATTAAGATGCTAAATTGTAAGGAAAGTGATTCTATGGGAAGGGTACAAGTGCCCCTTAAGTAAGACTAGGAAAACGAGGATAGCTCAATAGATAAGGAAAGGCTTGAGATGTGTACCCATGATTGTGTAAAGATATGTGCAGCTCTAAGTTATGACTGCTATAAGAATTTAGATAGTAATTTTTGAGTTGTCAACGTGGAGTAGGTTGATGTAAGCATTCTTTGTCATCCCTAGTAAATGAGTCGATCGGGACTTATAGATAGATGATGAGGAGTTCTCCATAAGAATCTAAGTCTTATACAAATGAGGTTATAGGAGCACCAAAGTTGAGTGCTTATGGGTAAAAAGAAGAGGATAGATTATAAAAGTTGTGGAAAGTGGTTATGTACGCCAATAAGAGTAGCAAATATAGGAAGATTTCCATAGAGACATAAGAGTGATATCTTTGGAAAGAATCTGAGTAGCTAATCATATGTATACGACTATAGCATAACAGAAGAGTTTAAGATGTTTTTGTGGATAGTGGCTCCCAGACTGTGTAGAGATATGTACGTATAGCTTAGAAAGGTGAATTGATTCGCAAAGTTAGAGAGATGATCTTTGAGCTAAGGGGGAGATGATAAGGTGATGAAACAGAGTAGATCTTGAGTTTTCAATAGAGATGGACTGATCAAGATAAGATATCAATCCTTTTCTATCTCATATATTCTTTACACTTCAATCAAAGTGATATTTCATTCCTGGCTAGTGTATGAGTACCATGCTCATGGCCTAGTCCCATGCACACCATGTTGATTCTCGTTCATGTTGAGTTTTAGGATAAGAAGTGATCTTACCGTATAGATCTAAGAGTTTTTAGTCCAATGTTGAATGAGATGTGACCTGAGTTTAGACTATGTATAGTTCTGTGGACTCAGAGTAAGTTTTGATAGCTGAAGGAGATTGTACTTTAATATGAATGACCTTAAATAAGATTTCTCTATTTAATCATATTAATGATATTTCGTTCCCAGCCCTTTGAGTGATCCTGCTTTCCAGTCTTGATAGAAGTTTTGAAGATAGTAGAGGAGTGATGGCTTATGAATCGAGAGTTTGATTGAGTGAGTGATTTTTTAGAAGAGTTCTCATTGTTTTTTGTTCCTTGATATCTATCTTTACTCATCAATCAAGGACAAATGATCCCAAGGGGGAGATAATCTAACACCCCAATTTTTTTAAGTTGAGACTGAGCCATCCTTCATATGATATAGGATTTCAGTAAATGATTCTTAATTGAGTATAAGTGTTAAAGTAAGTTAATGTGGGAATATATTAGAGATGATCTAGGGTCACACGAACCCTCCAGTACGAAGTTAAGCTAAAAACTTTCTTAACTTTTGAGTTCTAACGTAAGATTTTTAAAAAAACATTAAATGGATCAATGACTTTTAGGTTATATTTATATTTTGGGATGAACTTCAAAGTATTTAAAGTATATTAGATGTGATTCAGAGTCATAAAGAATCTTTTACATCAAGCCAAGTCCAAGGAATTTCTAGCAACTAAGTTTTCGTATGAGTTGATAGAAGGGTCAATTTCAAATATCCATATCTCCTAAAGTATAAGGCTTTAGTTGACCCATAATATATCAAATCAGATATATTCGAATTAGCTTTCTAATGCATTCAATTTCGTATTAATCAGAGTTTGGAGTAGAAAGTTATGACCATTTTAGTGAAGGAGTGCAGAGTTGTCTTCAAGTCTGCTCCCGGAGCGCATCGCGGACCTGAAGCAGACCCTTACTGGATGAGCTATGACATTTTTTTTATTTTGAGGGAATTTTTATCCTAAAACCTTTGGAGGGTCTATTTGATGTCTTAAAACGCCCAAAACGTCAGTCTTCATAATTAAAAACACTCTCCTTCATTCCTAAACATAAACACTCAAGAATCATCAAGAAGTAATCAAGTTAGGATTACTTTCTAAGATTCCTCCTCAAGGTAAAGTTATTCTTCATTAATTTCAAGCTACCCAACCTAGATTTCTTCATCTATTCATGAATCCATGATAGAATCTTAAACTATAATCTAGGGTTTCAACAAACATATTCAAGAATTCCAAGAAAGGATTTCTTGATTCTTCTTTTTCAAGAATCAGGGTTCTTCATCAACAACTCTAAAGATTCCAAGTCAAGAGTTCAAGAATCTTCTTCAATTCATCCAAGAACTAATCTCTAAGGTATGTAAGATCACTCTCATATTATTATTTTTAGCTTAAAGTATAACCTAGTTTTAATCCCAGAAGTCTCAAGTCTTGGTTTAGATTACTTTCATGAAAATCTTGCAAAGTTTAGTAAAATTCTTTACGTATTCATAGATTCTTGATTTAAAAATGACGAATCTTGATTCCTTAGTTGTTATTAAAGTATTGACTCTAAGATTTTAAAACTAATAAATGATTTCCTGTAAATTCACGTGGGTTTCATGAACACTCATAAAGCTTATAGATCAAGATAAGTTAAAAAAATTCCTATCTTGAAGCATTCTTACATTTTAGTTGAGTACATTATATGTTAAAAAAATGATTTTCTTGAAGGTTTCTTATTACTTTAGTTGAGAAATCTTGTATGTTTGAAAGTATATGAAAGATACTAGTTTCAGTAAAGTTAAAGATTCAGTTGAGAAAGTTAAGTGGTAAGCTGGGCTAAGTCCCCATGAAAGCCAGATTTCAAGAATTTATGATCATTTAAGTATGAGCTATATAAAGTATTTTGGGAGTAGTATTGAGCATCGATATGGGTGAGAGTAGAATAAATTGCTCA
>JAOTQR010076787.1:2501-12760 GCA_025774065.1 Solanum ossicruentum
TTAGTCCCGGGATAAGTCAACCCCAAATTTGCCAACCAAACATTAATTCAAGGACCACTATATTTTTATCCTGGATTATTAATACTCATCCTTCACACCAAATGACCTCTAAGGGTATCAGCAACAACATTAACTTCACTTGGATGATACAAAACACTCGTATCATAGTCGTTAAACAATTGATCAATCCATCCCATCCCATCTTTTACAAGAGTTGATATTTTAGAATACCATCCCTCAAAAATTGAAAAGAATAATGAATAATACACATAGAATTTATAACATCATTAAAGTTGATTGATGGAATGTTACAATACATGTCAAAGGGAATACACGAATCAATGTTTTTAAAGGCTTGGAAGCACTTCTCTTCATAACTCAACTTCGTTTACAAAGATTCTAGAAATTATGTTAGCCTCGGCTTCATTTACAAAGATTCTAGAAATTATTTTAGCATGTCTAATTCAACTAGCTAGATAGATGAGGGCGGGCATGAGAAAACATAACACCAAGGTAAAATTTTCATGGTCCAAAAAAAAAAACCTTTGATTCACATAATTTATTTAATATTAAAAAATATATAGAAAATGCAATAATACTAACATACTCGTCATCCTTCAATTGGAGTCCAAAAAGGTAAGCACATAATCTTATCCCTATTTTATGATACAAAGGTTATTTCCAACAGAACCTTGACCCAATTAACGTATATAAAAAGAAATACAATATTGAAGAAATCATGCTAAAAGTAATGAAGAAAAATGTAAGTAGCTTGAGTGTCTACTAGCTTTCTAGTCTATTCTTGACCTCCATATCCTCTTATCTAAAGTAATGTTCTCGATAAATTAGAGATTTGGCATGTCTTCTATAATCAGATCTCTCCATTACTTCTTCGATCTAAATCTACCTTTCCTAGTTAGGCCCATGACAGTCAACTCTCACGCCTTTTCAGGAGGACATATGAGCATTTATTCTCTTCATATGTTCAATTCATTTGCATCTCTTATTTTGTTCACCATGAAAATCACTCCCACCAAATCCAAATACAGAAAATTATTGAAGAAAAATAAAATATCTTGTAAAAATTTTCTTTACGATTCAACAAAAAATACTGCTGATATAGATCAATACCACTATTATTTTTGAAATGCAAATCTTGTGTTAAATGAAGACTTTTTCTTTTGATATATTAATTATCTTAATTCATTAATCAATAAGCATAATGTATTAGTCTCAGACGCATGTATCTCTTTATTCATGAACTGGGGAATAGAAAATTTTAGAATTAAACAATTGTGATACATGTACTAGAGTAGGTAATTATTATTAATAACAAACTAATTATGTTAATCACATTCTAACTTCAACAATTAAATTCAAACTAAAACATACCTAATTACAATTTAATTTCAAATTAAAATCCTAAAATATTCATTCAATTCACTAATTCACACAAAATAAAGAAATTAGCTAAAATTGAAACAACAATTTCATATATAATTTTTAAATTAAAACTTCACCCAATTCATAATCTAATTATAAAAACAAAAATTCAAAGTATAGCCATAAAATCAAAACAACTCCATTCATACATTCATAATCAAATGCACAAATTAAGATTATGGCTATACTTTGAATTTTTGTTTTTAAGATTATGAATTGGGTGAATTTTAATTTTAAAAATTAGATTATGAAATTGTTATTCTGATTTTAGCTCATTTGGATATTTTTTGTGAATTAATGAATATTTTAGGATTTTAGTTTGAAATTAGGATTTTTTGAATGGGATTGTAAATTAGATATATTTTTAGTTTGAATTAAATTATTGTTGAGATTAGAATGTTATTAACATAGTTAGTTTGTTATTAACAATAATTATCTACTCTAGTACATGTATCACAATTGTTCAATTCTAAAATTTTCTATTCCCAGATCATGAATAAAGCAATACATATACTGAGGCTAATACATTAAGCTTATTGATTCATGAACTAAGATAATTAATACATCACGAAAAAAAGGTCTTCATCCAACACAAGGTTCGCATTTCAAAATTAATACTGGTACTGATCTATATCAATAGTATTTTTGGTTGAATCATAAAAAAAAATTACAAGATATTTTATTTTCCTTCAGTAACTTTCTATATTTGTATTAGGTGGTAGTGATTTTCATTGTGAATAAAATAAGAGAGGTGCAATTGATTTGAACATATGAAGAAAATAAATGTTCATATGTCCTGAAAAGGCGATAGTTATTATCATGGGCCTAATTAGGGGAGGTAGAGAGGTACATTTAGATCAAACAAGTAATGAGGAGATGCGATTATACACGGCAGATTTAGATCGAAGAAGTAATGGGGAGATACGATTATACATGACATGTCACACCTATAATTTATTGAGAACATTACTCTAGATAAGAGGATATAGGGGTCGAGATTAGACCAGAAAGCTAGTAGATATTCAAGTCACTACTTGTTTCTTCATTACTTTTAGCATGATTTCTTCAATATTGTATTTCTTTTTATATATGTTAATTGGGTCAAGGATCCATTGGAAATAACCTTTGCACATTCATAAAATAGGAATAAGATTATGTGCACACACCTCTTCGGACCCCAATTGAAGGATTATGAGTATGTTATTGTTATTGCATCTTTCTACTTATTTTTTAACATTTAATAAATTAATTATGTGAATCAAGGTTTATTTTTTGGACCATGAAAATTGTCGGAGAGTGCCTGCAAGTTTCAAATGATATTTTACGAAAATCAAGTAAGAAAATTTATCTCTTGTGGTAGTCACCAGTAATGACATGTCGCATTTTCAGACTAACTTTAGATTAAGCTAGAATTTAATCAAGACAGTAAATTACTACATTCACAAATGTATATCGAAAAAACGTCATGTCAAAATTAATATTAGTGCAGATAGTTTATCTAGTATTTGATCTATTCAAATAAATGTAGTTCTTTCAACCATCACATTACCTCCAGATCATATTCTAAGTATCAAATACTCGCACCCAAAACTGAGAATGAAAATATTTAAAACTACTACAGCAGTAAGTTGCATATCACACCACTCAATAATTAGATTTACATGTGTTTGATATGATGGAAGTCATTTTGCGTCCACTTCCTATGAACACACTAAGGACTATAACTGTCTAAATGTTATCGACACTGGGCCTACTTTAAATGCTGTGTCATATTCATTTGATATTATCAATCAAGATCAAGAGTTGCACCAACAGCAGAAACAACACCAAACACCACTGCAGATTGACAAAATTTGAAAGATAACGACATTAAATATGCAGCCATCACATAGATTTGATTTCATCAAGGCATGAAGCTACAATTTTTTAAAATTTTTAGTGCAATGGCGAGCATAGAGAACATAGTTAAGAAGGCAATTAAATGATCAAACAATTAATGAGGTTAAGTCAACACCATTTCCAGAAATAAGCATCACAACAAGTACCTGAAATGGTATTGCCTAAGAAAAATGACTAGAAAACAGACCTATGTGTCTTCCCATAAGAGCGACAGCTATCTTCTAGCCATTTTGACCAAGTGATTGCATCGGAATCATCCACAAAGCCAACAGAGTCTTATTAGTTGCAACTGTCAAAACAAAGAGGAAAATAACTTATTAAGTTAGCGAATGGAAAAAAATGAAGCTTTTGATGAGAGAAACAGTAACAACCCAACCCCCCATTTTTTGTATATTAATACCTATTCCTTAATTTTGAGACTTCTAGCAGGTTCATATGATGTTTTGGGACTTGTTGAGAAGTTTGGTTTAGGACTCGAGGTGTTCAGGGGTGTCTCGGCACACTTGAAATAGATTTAGCTAGTGTAGATTTCTACTGGTACAGTTCCAAGATTTGCATTAACTATTAGATGATTTGAAGGAATAAAAAGAACATATAAGAAGTTACTTCAGTTATAGAACTTAGATACTAGTAGTATAATCGTAGATGATCACCTAGCACATTTTTCCTTCTACTATTTTCTGCATGTTTAACCATCATCTACTCACACCCCTTGACATTTCATATTGCTCTAATTTGACAATAGATATAAGGAGTCTTAAAACTTTATATTCATTTATTCTAAAATTGGAAACCTGAATAAGAATAGAGAAATGAAAATCACCATACTTCTACCAACTTGTAGATAACCTCAAGAAACTCCAGAATGGCCAAATGAAATCAACAGTCACAACATCAAGAGGCAAATTGTTTGGTCTGCTTGAAAGTCCACAAGCAACCTGAAAATAGAACGGTCAATCTAACTAGATATGATGATATTAATCGTGATATCTTTTGTCGAGTCAAGGAAGGCATCATGTCCTTACTTTCTTGGTGCAAGAGGCATACGGGAATTTTTCCGGTCGTCTTTGCTGTTCTTCTACACAAGAGGTGCTCAATAGGCTCTCGTATAGTGTATTGACTTTCACAACTGGACTTATCACAACAAAGCATTTGCTGGAACACCTCTTCCTTATCTATGGGATTTAGAAATGTGTGTATAATGATAACATGGACTCAGGTCTTATAGATAAATTAAGCAGCAAGACACTATAATGCATAACATGATAGATTGTACATATCTATGAATACTGACCGAGTAGAAGTATCTTCCCATTAGCTCAGAATGCCACAACAATTGACCTAGGTGGAGGCAACAGTAGGCAATACTCTGCTGAAAAATGTCTCAATGACTCTGGCTCTACCCTGATAAAATTAAATGAGACAAAGTCAGAAAGCAAAAATGAAGATTTGCAACTATATTAACTTTATGGGAAAGAGAAGCTGACAAGATATAACTACTATGATATTAGACCCCATCTCGAGTCTCTTGCTACTTGGCTTTTTAGCTCATAGGAATGAGCACAACATTTAGATTTCTCACCCCAAAACTTCTTAGAAGTACGTTTAGTGCGAGGAGAAACCTCCCTCCTTGTTAACAGCCGGAAGTTACCAAATCTGGCAAAGGAAATAAACCACCTCAGCAGCCATATCATAAGCATTACAATTATCCAGATCACTGCAAACCCTTTTAAACTAAGGAAAATTATGCCAACGTAATAGATAAAACTCATATATTTAGCTACATAATAGTTACAATTAACCAAGAAATCAGTTGTTTTTCAGCTTCAAATCTGGCGGCTAATTGCTGCCTCTAGACCCATCTCCACTTATCACCACACAAAATTCCAGCTTGTGTTCTGCTTCTTTGAGTTTATAATATTGCGTAATACAACAATAACGGGTCTTCAGAGGATAGAGCATACGCATACCTTACCACTATATCGTAGAAATATAGAGACTGCTTACAATAGAGTGGGAGGAACAACATGGAAAACGGTTTTGTACACATGAAGGAACTCCGCATCCTCATCAGATTTTAAAGGATTACTCCTTAGGCTTCTAAGGGTGGAGCTATACCAGTGCTCAACATCAGAAAACACAGAAGGTTTCAAGTCATTTTGGACTGTAAGAATGTAGGATTTTCTATCTCCACCAACAGTGAGTGTTAAGGAGGAGGTACTAGAATAGTGTTAGAATAGTACTATAGCAGTACTGTAGCAACGGCTACAAGTACTGCAGCAACAGTCGGGACACTGTAACAGTACTGTAGCAACGGCCATAAACGGCTAGAAACGGCCCTTAAGGACTTGTATATATAGGAGGATCATTCTCATTTATTAAATATTCAATCCAAGTATCTCTCTAAACAAATTTTTCTCAATTTAATTTTCTCACTCTTTTCTCTATTTCTCACATGGTATCAGAGCTTCTACAGTCTTGAAAATCAAAGAGCTTCCATTGTCGGCGGGCGTATATGCAGCCCGTCTGGCCAATGATTATGTTTAGGTCACTGTGTCATCATTTCGATAAATATTTGTTTTATATATCTAATTTGTGTAGCACTGTATCATCTTTTCGGTGGCTACTTTTTCATATCATGTGTAGCACCGTGCTATCTTTCCAGTGACTACTTTCTCATATTCGATTTGTTAGCACAAGCACCGCTGCCGTTGTCAGAAATTCCAGAACTGATCTATTTGATACACTGTTCTCATTCCTGATATAAACCTTCAATATATCTTCTATAGCCGATGTTTCCACTACTACCGGTGCTTCATCATCATCCCAACCATTCACCCTATCTAACATAGGGACCCCTGTTATCACCACTATTAAATTGAATGGATTTGCCAATAATCTTCCATGGGCAGCCTCCGTCAAAATGTGGTTCAAGGGACAAAGGGAAATATGATCATCTTATCACAAAGCCAAATGGGAACAGATCGATGCCCAATTATGTAATATATTATGGAACTCCAATGATCAGCTTGCAGACGTTTTTACCAAATCATTAAAAGGTTTTCGGATAGAATATATTTGTAACAAGCTTGGTGCATATGATATATATTTTCCAGCTTGAGAGGGAGTGTTAGAATAGTGTTAGAATAGTACTGTAGCAACGGTCGGAGCACTGTAACAATACTATAGCAACGGCCATAAACGGCTAAAAACGGCCTTTAAGGACTTGTATATATAGGAGGGTCATTTTCATTTATTAAGTATTCAATCTAAATATCTCTCAAAAACAAAATTTCTCTCAATTTAATTTTCTCACTCTTTTCTCTATTTCTCACAGGAGGAACAAGTAAGAAACAGTAGTCAGTAATAAGTGAAAAAGTGAAGTTTAAGTTATAAAAGAGTAACAAAAAGTATACATAAAAACAGAGGAGATCTTTGTAGGAGCATTTCTTTTATTTATTTAAACATATGGAAAGAAGAGAATGAAAGGGCAGCCTACCTTATGAAAGTTGATGTTGTCATCAAAGGGTTTGGAGACCTGACACTCATTTTCCTGCATAGCAGAAATGCTATAGGAAACAAGGACCTAATAGGCAATATATACCAACAGTCCAAAATTCAAGTTATAGGTAAATAAAGTTTACCTGCATGTGTTTCACAAACTTCCCCAAAGAAAGTGCTTTAGGAAGCTTGACTGTTCAATAAAGTGCACATAGTTTCAATACAGCCAGTAGCATTACCTGTATCAGTTGACACTACGTACTTGCGGTAAGCGAGCCTCCACCAATCTCCATCGTGCTCTCTGGAGCATACCCTTCCTGATACCGATAGTTAGAAATTTATCAGAGGCAACATCTAATACCATAACAGAGCAAAAACTTGAAAGGGGTACTACCTCATGAAATTCCAAGAAAACTGAAGAGTAAGGGTGGACACTTCGAATAAACTTAAGTACACATAGGATAAACCAGTTCTAAAACCTTTTTTCAAGATATCTTCTAGATCAAACCCGAAAGGAATGGCCTGCTTATAGATATGAGATCAATGACAACAATAAAAGAAAGATGTTGAATTTAAAACAGTAAATATCCAACCAACAATCAAATATTCATAATCAGATTCAATAGATATATGACACACCATTTCTTCTCTGTTTACTTCAACTTTGACTTGATATAATCTCTTTATATCTATATCACGCATTTTGGGTACGATCCTTCTTCAAATTATGCTAACGGGGGGATGCTTTGTGCATCATATTGCCCTTTAAAGTATTAGTAATTCACTAATTATGGATCCTAGCTTAGTCACAGAATTTAATTTTATTGACCCAGATCAATCATGAATTGCTAATTGTATTCCCACTAAAACCAATCAAAGCCTCTAAAAATTAACATCCCATAAGCTGAAACTAAACTAAGTTCCAGGTCTTCGGATGAAAACAATTAAAATCAATAAAGATTCAACCTTTAGGGTTTGAGAATCAAAACGAAGTCCTGTTTTGGCAATTAGGGTTTTGCCCAATCGATTGAAGAGGCGAATTCAGCCTCCGCTGCGGTAGATGAAGCAAATTTGAGGCAGATGAATTCTGCGGCCCAAGAGGTCCCCTCATAATTCTATCCAAACAAACGAATACCTCATGCCCCCATGTTTCCCCTCATTTCCAACAGAACTTTTTTTCTGGCAATAAAAAGAACTCGGGTTTTTCCAATTGAATACACTGAAAATGCCCTGGAATTTGGTGGAATTTACACTGAAAATATACAGGGGTGTAGGATTTAGAGATCTCAGAGAAGGGCAAAATGGGAAGAGAGAATATATAGAACATGCCAAGATCCCTAATTTCAGTTTCCATGGAAGTGCAAAGTTTGAGAGGAAAAAGAAGCAAATCAAAAAAAGAAGAAAAAGGAAAAATTGTTGATAGATGAAGTAAAGTAGAAGAACGTGGAAACACAAAAGGCAAACAGGTGGAGGCTGGTCGTTGATTTTGTAGTACTGGACGCGTGGAGGCTATTAAAGAGTTTCATCTACTGAAAGACTCTCACTTATCTATATATTTGATGATGATGATTTGATAAAATCAAATATTATTGTAACATTTTTCTATATTTACGTTACAAAACTTCAAGACAAACTTAATTTCATTCAAGTTGAGTTGAGAAGAATCTAAATTATATTAATTCCCACAACACTAATCTTGAGCCAGTTCTACATTCACGTAAAAAATACTTTAAACAAATTTAAATTACAAGAACATTAACGATAAGATTTTATATAAAAAATGATGAACCTCACAACATAAGGTTCAGTTGGTGTAATTTTTACTTTGTATAACTCAATGCATATACACTGACTACTAACGTACACAACTATACATTTGACGTGATGAGTCAAATTTCATATGTGTTGATTCATCATTAACACCAGGACGTACACTATTAAATCTAACCTCTTTTTTTTTTTGTTTTCCAAAGATTAAAACTACTAAATCTATCTTTCAAATTAAAGTTATAAAATGGAAATAACATGTATATTTTAGTAAAATCCTGAATCGTCAGCATATCTCTTTTAACTCATACTTTTAATAGAAAAAGCTTCTCTTCAGGCTAAGCTGTTGCCCCTTTTGGAATAGGCTCGTTCCCCAAAGAAAGATAATGCCTTGCTCTTTCTTTTCTCTCCTTTTGTTTTGGTGTGTTTGAGAAGAAGAATGACCCCCCCCCCCTTTATAGGAAAGGATTTTTGGACTCTAAGTTTCACAAATCGCTACTTACTTATCAAGTTTAGATTTCAACCAAACAAATTGAGACATGTCAATTTACACGAATGGAATGGATCCAACCAATCTCCCCTTTCAATTTTATTCACCCGAAGGAGGCGACTTCAAGCTTCTAGTTTGAGTGCATTTTGCCAAGTTCTTTGCATAGCTCGACCTCGTCTCTTGATACCACCTTGATCAACGATCGAAGGGATTCTCACTTGTAGAGATCTTCGTAACCTGTATAGATCCATCCTTTATTATTTGTTAAATCTAGTGATATCTCACATCATTGATATGTTTTGTCCTTGCATGATATTTGGTGTTTTTGCTCAAGTCTGTTGCACTTTAACTATCACAGTAGATGACATATTCTTTTTGATGTAATCCAAGTTCTTAAAGAAATAATTTTAGCCATACCATCTCCTTGGTAGCTTTAATAGCTGCAATATACTCTGCTTCAGTTATAGAAGGTATGACACTTTTGCAACTTTGACTGCCATGATATAAGTCCTCCTAAAAATGTAAACAAATATCTAGTGAAGTTTCTTTTATCAAGATCACCTGTCATATCAACATCTATGTAGATTGGATTAGATCCTCCAAAACACAAAGAGTCTCCTATAGTACCTCTTAGGTACGTGATTATCCATCTTTATTGCTTTATAGTGGTCTTTTATAGGATTTTCAAGGAATCTGCTACCAACACCAAATATATGATCAATATTAGATATGGTACATAAAATTGCATACATTAAACTCCATTCCCACCTCGAGAATGTGCGGCAGCAACATATTTCGCTGCACGCGACCTTCACCAATAAGCTAGACCCTTAGCTGCATCCTAAGTCCTTGTCAAACTTCATTAACACTCTTAGGACTTGTCAGACAATATCTCTAATAGTTGTTTCCTATTTTCATGCCACTCTGCCTGTCACGATCCAAGCCTAGGGCTTAGACTGACACGGCGAACGGGAACCTGAAGGGGTCCAAACAAGCCTCTTATCATATCAATCACACATCCTTGGTCACGGATGCAAAGTAAACAACAACAAGAGGCACAACACAAGGGAAGCGAGACTAAGGGAAGTCTTTGATAATCATAAAAGCATAAAGAGTCAAGCTTATAGCATAAATACATCATAATATTCCAACAACACCT
>JAOTQR010076788.1:0-12759 GCA_025774065.1 Solanum ossicruentum
ATAACAAGAAATTTAAAGTGACCGTAGCGTGTTCTGAAAGTAGGCTCAGGTATGTCTTTCTCCTTCACCCTCACTTTGTGATAACCTAATCTCAAATCAATTTTTGAAAAGCATTTAGCACCCTGTAACTAATCAAATAAATCGTCAATTCTGGGGAGGGGGTATTTATTCTTAATTTTCACCATATTTAATTGCCAATAGCCAATACACATTCTCAAGGTTCCATATTTTTTGCGTACAATTAACACTGGTGTACCCCGAGGAAATACACTAGGTCTTATAAAACCCTTCTCCAATAAGTCTTTTAACTGCTCTTTTAATTCACGCAATTCTACCGGGGCCATTCTATATGGAGGGATGAAAATAGGTTAAGTGGCTAGAAGCAAGTCAATACCAAAATCTACTTCTCGTTCTGGAGGTAAGCCTGGAAATTCTTCAGGAAACACATTAACAAATTCATTTACCACTGGAACTGATTGAAGATATGGTGATTTTGCCTCCATATCCCTCACCCTAACTAAATGACATATATAGCCCTTAGATATCATCTTTTTGGCCTTAAAATAAGAGATAAACTTACTCTTTGGTTCCCCAATATTGCCTTCCCATTCAGGCACTGCCTCATTTGGAAAGTGGAAGTACACTTTCTTAGTTCAGCTATCCACGATGGTATAGCAAGAAGAAAACCAATCCATACCCATTATAACATCAAATTTCACCATTTCTAGCTCAATAAATTCAGCTAATGTGTTAGGGTCACAAACAGTTACTACACGGTCATAATAAACCCTTCTAGCCATAATAGATTCACCAGTTAGTGTAGACACTTCAAATGGTTTCTTCAATAATTTAGGGGTTCTCTTAAGCTTCCCAGCAACTAGTGGGGTAATATATGATAGTGTAGAACTATGATCAATTAATGCATATACATTATGTGGAAAGATAGACAATGGACCTGTGACCACATCAGGTGAATTCCAAATATTGCCGACTCCCCAGAGCATAAGTGTGATTCTGGACTCGGCTAGAGCTATCTACCCCTCTAACACATCTACCATGACCCATAGGTGGAGGAACTGACGAGGATGATGCAATAGCTGACCCAGTAGATTGTGTTATATCACTAATACGTCTCCTCAGGCAATCTCTCATCATATGCCCTGTCGCACCACACCAATAACAAGCTCTGTCCTGACATGACATATACCTGAATGACTCTGTCCATACTATTTACAATTTGCGTAAGGGTCATTTGCTGGCCTGTCAAACATCTCGCTGTCCGGGCGCCTTGCCCTTCACTTCTTGGACCAAACTGATGTCTCCTAAACCCCTGAAGTTGTGATGGAGCACTAGTTGCAGAGTAGGAGGATGATGGCCTAGGCGGTCTATTAAAAAAATGAGGCCTAAGATCACCCTAGGATGGTTAAACTGCCTTGTAGACCTAGCCCTCTTGGACTGCGCCCTTTCTAACTCTTGTGTCCTTCTCCTTTGCCTCTGATCCTCCAATTTCTGTGCAAAAGGCTTGCATTCTCGTTATATCTATGTCTTTGTTCAAGGAAGCAATGGTACAGTCTCTGACCAAATATGTATCCAATCTATCAACATATCGATGAACTCTATCTACTATAGTAACAACTACATTAGGAGCATACCTGGCCAGGGAAATAAAATGAAGGCTATATTCCCTCACACTCATATTCCCTTGGTGGAGATTCAAGAACTGATTTGCATGGGCCTCTCGAATTTCTAATGGCAAGTAATGGTCAAGAAATGCCTCTTTGAACTCCATCCAGGTAGATGAGGGTGCATCTATACCCTTAGATTGCTTCCAAGCTTCATACCACAATATAGCCACACCCTTCAACCTATATGTCGCTAACTCAACAGCTTCTGTACCATTCACATGCATAACATCTAAAGTGCGTTGAATCTTATCAATAAAGTCTTGGGGATCTTCATTAGGATCTGACCCAGTGAAGGATAGAGAGTCCAAATTAAGAAAATCATGTATCCTTGTGACACTGCCCTATTTGCACCACCTGCAACCAGACCTTCCTATCTTTGACTTTGGCTAGCAACTATACGAGTCAATAGTTGGACAATATTTCTCAGATCCTGCATGGTAGCATCAATAGGTGGTTCTGGGGGAATTTCACAACTTCTGGGTTCATCAGGAGCTGGAGGAGTTAAAGATGTATGTGACAGAGACTCCTTTTGAACCTTATTTCGTTGTCTCACCTGACTGGGTATACGAACCACCACTTCAACTCCCTTCCCTTTTGTCATGCCCCAAGTCCCGTTAGGGCGGACCGACACTCATTGCCGATAAGGCTCAGGAGAACCAACGCATATCTATGCACTTTGTAGACATATTATAAGGGATTTGTATCTTCATTGTGCCTTTAAGAAAGTGTTTAATAACAAGCCAAAAGAAAATGCATATGGCTTGGCCGTTGGGCCACGGTGTTTAAGGTACGAGACATGACCATACTTTTAATTTACATAGTCTACAACGTCTTAAAATAAGAGAGAGTATCTGGTAAGAGTAGGGACAAGCCCGACCTTGATTAACTATACAATACAAACATATAATCTCTAGACACACACAAAGCTCTGAAGCAACCTGGAGCTTGGTAACAACAGTTGGATATCCTGTGCTCTGCTGGGGAGATCTACTAGCACCTGTACCTGCAACATGAAATGTAGGTTCCACGTAAGGGAGGTCAGTACAAGATAATGTACTGAATATGTAAGGCAGGAAATATTGTATATAAAGTAACAACTCAAATGATACTATGCACTGGTCTAAGATAAGAGACCACCTTTTGTTACACTTTGGAATCATGTACTTTATGTTCTTTATTTTACTTTACCTTTACTGTATAATCTGTGCACAACTGTAATACAAATGACCAACTGATCAGTGGTAAATCTATATCAGGATCGTCCCTAGCTAGGTTCTTCCTTAACCCATCGGGCTACCACCCGTGATAGGATCATCCCTGGCTAGGTGATTCTTTCACCCCTCGGGCTACGACCAATTCATAAACAATATACTTTATCTTTAAATTACCTTTGAGATTATTCTTTTGGTTGTCATAATATTGGAGCTATAGGACTGTAGATGTAGCATATGACATGTCAATAACCATACAAGATAATATGACAATGAAAAGAGTATGTTACATAAATGAGATGCATTTTAAATGAAACAACTCGTGAACTTTTTTTAGCAACAAGAACCCATGTAACTTGGTATACATATGTATATGCATATTTGAAGGTGATTATATATGGTAGCATGTGAACATATGAAAGATTGGAGACACGGTTAATAGTTGTGTCGGAGTTGGTAATGCCTTTATGTTCTAAGGAGGGATCTATGTTTCATGCCAAACGATACAAAATCAAGTAGCCTTACATACCTCGTTATATGACCTCGTTACTACCTTGGAGTGGCTGAGTTTTCCCTCAAATATTTATCTATAGTATATTAGGCAATAAGACTAGTATTACTAGTGACGAAATACTTCTTAGCAGCCCAATACCATAAAAACTAATATCCGGCAGCAAACGTTTAATTAGCAATGCGATGATATTTCTTCATCCTTTTCACTTATAATCATATTTTCTAACAACTATTCTTATATACGTGTCATGTACATCTTATTTCAGACCCTTAAAAGTCTTACAACAGCCCACAAGACACAACACATAACAATTCTTCACAACATATAAACAAGCGGCACAATTACATCCTTTCTCCACACTTCGACGTCAACAATCCCGAACCTATTTTAACTTTACCTAAATTGTTTCCAACGTTCTTATTACATAAAATCAGTCTTAATATAGTCCAAAAATAGTCCCAAAATAGGGGATGGTCATGGAACAACATATTATAACTATCAACTCACAAATATATTTTAAGAGTACAATTACGGCATCGTACAGCAATTCATCTTTGCAGGCTATAAAAGTAGTGCAACAGCTTAATACATGACTAACAAACTATCCCTTGTTAAGAATATAAGTCTTACTTCATAATTCAGCCAACTAAGAAGAGAAAAGCCTCTTGAACAACATGAAAAATTCACAACAATCCTTAGGACACAAGCTGTCCAGAATTTCTAGCACAACATACTAGCATATACTTCTTGTTTTTCATGAAGAAACCATAATAAATATACAACTATGATTACATAACTTTACCTTCAAGATTATGGTTTCCTTCAAGAACCTTAGAAGGTTGCAATAGCTGCTTGATAAAGTGAAATAAAGAGAAGATAAGAGTCTTTTGAAAAATTGAAAACTTGTTTCAATTGGAAATGACTAGAGGGCTTCTTTTTAAAGACTTCTTTGAACGACTTTCTCTTGAAATTTTGCCCACACATGAACACCTATTAATACACTTGTTATGCACCAGCTTGTCCGTCATAATTGGGCCTAAATGGGTCTCAAATTTGATGGACCTTGGCTGCCCATTTTCCAGCTTTCTTATTAATTAGTTTTAGGCCCAAATAGTCAAGTGGGTTGTGTTACACTTGGTCCCTTTTTACATTCCTCTTGTACTGAAAATAAGGTCCATTTATGATGCTAAAACATGGGCTAAATTTACCCCCTTAACATAAGCTTTATTCATAATTGAAATTGGACAAATTTGACATCGGGCTTCGGCTCCATTTAGCTAGCAAATTTAAGCTAAGCAAGTAGGTGACTCACCTATTAGGTTATTAAGTCCTACAAGCACCTCAAATTCTTTTACTTTGTTTAGGGTTGTGATCTTCTCAATTTAACACAAAACATGTATACACTCGACCCTCTTAAGCGTTAGATGCACATATCACCCATGTACACTAGATTCAAGCACTTTTAAGAATTGGCGCTAATTTGGCCAAACCATATCATGTTTCATTTACATAGCATTAGTTCATCTAAATGTAGGGTGTTACACCTTTACATTTGTTTTGCCTGGTTTCTAGCATACTTGTTGTACAAAACAATTTAGGACTTAGACATAATGCGCCTATTACACTTGGCTCTATGGCACGATCTAAAGAATGAAAAGAAAGTAACAGCTCCTAAATGCCACGAACCCTCTTGCTCGTAAATGTGGTGCATAACACATCGATAAACAAGACGCTACCGATGTTTTATGAATTCAAGTTCCATCAGACTGACCATAGAACAAGAACGAGTTATATATTTGCAGGTCCGATGTTCCATATACAAATCTCTGGTAGCCTAAAGTCCCGTTAGGGGGGAATAGCACCCATTACCGATAAGGCTCGTGAGAACCAACCATTACCCATGCACTTTCTATACATATTATAAGGGATTTCTACATTTGACATGCCTTTGATAAAATAAACAGTGATAACAAGCCAAAAAAATGCATATGGCTAGGCCGTTGGGGCCACGGTGTCTAAAGTACGAGACATGACCACAGTTTATTTGCATAGTCCACAAAGCCTCTAGATAAGAAAAAGTATCTGATAAGGGTCAGGACAAACCCTACCTTGACTAACCATACAAATACAAAAATATGCGCTCTAAGCACACAAAGCTCCGAAGCAACCTGGAGCTTGGTAATAGCAGCTGGATATCCTGTACTCCTACTGGGGAGATCTACTAGCACCTGTACCTGCAACATGAAATGCAGGTCCCCCATAAGGGACATCAGTACGAGATAACTGAATATGTAAGGTAGGAACTACTGTATATGAAGTAACAACTCAAATGAAACTATGCATTGGTATAGAATAAGAGACCACCCTTAGTTATACCATGGGATCATGTACTTTATATTCTTTTTATTACTTTACCTTTACTGTATAATCTGTGCATAGCAAGTAATACAAATGACCAGTTGATCAGTGGTAAATCTATATCGAGATCGGCCCGGACTGGGCTTTTCCTTTAACCCCTCAGGCTACCCCCCGTGATAAGATCGACCCTACCTAGGTGATTCTTCCACCCCTCGGGTTACCACCCATCAATAAATAATATACGTTACCTTTCAATTACCTTTGAGATCATTCTTTTGATGGTCACAATATTAGAGATGTAGGACTTAGATGTATCATATGACAAGTAGATAATCATACAAGACAAGATAATAATGAAAAGAGTACGTTACATAAATAATGAAAAGCGTATGAGATGAAACAACTCGTGAACTTTATTTAGCAACAAGAACCCATGTAACTTGTTATCCATGTATGTATGCAAATTTGAAGGTGACTATGTATGAGAGAATATGAATATTTGAAAGAGTGGAGACACGGTTAATAGTTGTGTCGGAGTTGGTAAGTGCCTTTATGTGCCAAGGAGGGATCTATGTTTCATGCCAAATAATATGAACTCTAGTAGCCTTACATACCTCGCTGTATGACCTCGCTATTACCGCAAGATAACCTTCTTAAAACAAGAATTAGCAGCCAATAGATACATCTTGGCAGCCCAATCTAACACAAAAACGACGTATGGGCAGCAAGCGGATAATTATAAACCCGAGCGTATTCTTTCAACCTTTCCATCCCTAATTGTATTTTCTAATACACATTCTCATATACATATTATGTGCAGCCTATTTTAGTGCCATAACAGTCTTACAACAGCCCACAAAGCACAACACATAACAATTCTAGGCAACATACAAATAGGCGGCGCAACGTTACACCCCTTCGCTACATTTTGACGTCGACAATCCCGAACCTGTTTCAACTTTACCCAACTATAATCAACATATATATACATAACAATAGCCTTAAAATAGTCTCAGAATAGTACCAAAGCAGTCATGAAGTACGTGAGGCAATAGCCTTCCATCCATCAGCCCATAAGTTCGTACTAAGAATACAATTATGATATCCTATGAGAACTCACTTTTGCGGACTGTAAAAGTGGTGCAGTAGCTTAGTTACATCACTAACAAACTATACCTTATTAAAAACATGGTGTTACTTCATAATACAGCCAACCAAGAAGAGAAAATCCTCTTGAATAACAAGAAAAGTTCACAACAATCCTTAGGACACATGCTGTCCAAATTTCCAGCACAAGCATAACTAGCATATATTTCTTGTTTGTCATGGGATAAGAATAACAAATACAAGGATATTTCCAATTACATTGGTCTTCAAGATTCAGGTTTCCTTCAAGAACCGTAGAGGATTGTATTGGATGCCTTGTGATGTTCGTAAAGAAAAAAAGAAGAGTCTTTAGGAAGCTTAAAATTTTTTCCAAAGTGAAATAATTTAAGGGGATGTTTTTGAGCCCTTTTAAAGGATCTCTTTGGCTGACTTTCTCTTGAGTTTTTGACCATATATTACCACATATTAATAAGCTAGTGAGGCAGCAGCTTGGTCCTCACACTTGGGCCTAAATGGGTCTCCAAGTTGATAGGCCTTGGCTTCCCATTTTCCTAATTCCTCTTCACTAAGTTTGGGCCCAATTAGTCAAGTGGGTTGTGATGTACTTAGGCCCTTTTATTATTCATCTTGGGATGTAAGTATTGTCCATTTATGATCGTATAACATGGGCTAAAGTTACACTCTTAACAAGGACTTTATTCACTATCGAACTTAGACAAATTCAACGTTGGGCCTCGTCTCTGTTTAGCTAGCAAATTTAAGCTAAGCAAGTAGGTGACTCACCTATTAGCTTCCTAAGACCTACAAGCACCTCAATTCTCACTTCATTTAAGGTCGTGATCTCCTTAATTTGACTCAAAACTTATTTACACTCGACCCTCATCAGCGTTACACATACTTATCGCCCTCTAATTGAGATTTCAGCACTTTTAAAAATTGGCGCTAATTTGATAAGCCATGTCATATTTCATTTGCATAGAACTAGTATTATAACATATGGGGTTTTATAGGGCTCTCGTAAGGTGAAGTATGGTCTACTATGGCAAGTAGGCCACCTCTTTACCGATGAGGGGTAATCATTGAGATTCCAAGTTGTAGCTTGCTTGGTCTTACTTTTGTCTATTAGGGCCTCTTCCCAAACATGTATTATGTTATATGCAAGTTGAATGATTTACAAGCATGATTTACTTCAAGCATTGACCATGCATGCCATATTGAGATCTCACGTATCTATTTCTTGTCACTATGTATTTTGACTAGATTAGCTTATATCTTGTTGCATTGCATCCTAAATAGTTAGTACATTCAAATGTACTAATGCATACTCTATGCCTACATGATATTACTATGTAGGAACCGGAGCACCACTTGATCATTCTCCACATGGCTAGTAGAAGCTATTGAAGCAACCTTTGGTGAGTCCTCAAGTCCGGGACACTACCTTTACTACTCTTGCTATTTTGAGACTTCTTTTGGTGAACACTTGTTATTATAAGGGTGAGCCAGAAAAGTATCTTGGCCCCCACTCCATTCTATGTTAAAGATGTTGTTGGAATATTATGATGTATTTATGATATAAGCTTCACTGTTTATGCTTTTATGATTATCAATGACTTTCCTTAGTCCTGCTTCCCTTGTTTTATACCTCTTGTTATTATTTACTTTGCTTCCATGACTGAGGATGTTTGGTTGATATGCTAAGAGGCTTGTTTGGGTCCCTTCAGGTTCATATTCGCCGTGTCATGTCTAGGCCGTAGGCTTGGGTCATGACAAACTTTTTATCATAGCATTAGGTTGTCAATGGTCCTCAGAATCTAATGCACCACAACTATGAATGGGAGGCTATGAGGCTTTTTAGGAAATGCTTCATATTAGCCCCGAATTAAGTGTTTTGCTTTTTCTCCTAATGAATGCTCTTTGCTACTCTAGATCATGCTGATTCCAAGAGGAAGACTAAGTAGAGCCCGTATACCTGAGGAGCAACTGGCCCCTCCCACTCCTCAAGGATAGGCTAAAATGAGTTCCGAAATGCTATTGTAATATTGGCTTATTCTATGACCAACCAAATCAACCAAGGGGCCCAAGCCCCTCATGTGCCCATTATGGCTTCTAGGGTGAGGGATTTCACTAGAACGAACCCACGATAGTTCCATGGATCCAAGACGGATGAGGATCCCGAAGAGTTCATAGATGAGGTGTACAAGGTGCTATCCATTATGGGGTTCAATTCAGAGGAAAAGGCAGAGTTGGCAGCCTACTAACTCAAAAGGGTAGCTCAAATTTGGTTTACACAATGGAAGTTAGAGAAGGGGAATGATGATGCTATCCCTTGGAAAGAGTTCAAAGCTGCATTCTCAACTAGTTCTTTCCTTTCTAAGTGAGGCTAAGATGATGGAGTTTATGAACCTTAAGCAAGGTTCCATGAGTATGAGGGAGTATTCCCTCAAGTTCAACCAACTCTCCAATTATACCCCACAATTGGTTGCCGATCCTAGATCAAGGATGAATAAATTTGTGTTGGGAGTGTCTAACTTGGTTAATAAGGAGTGTCATACTTCCATGCTAGTAATTGATATGGATATGTTCTGCCTCATGACATACACTGAGCAACTAAAGAGGGAAAATCTTAGAAAAATAAGAAGTGGTGAGTCCAAGAGGGCTCGTTTTGAATATGTTTTCCAAGGCTCCAAGGGTGGCTGGTTTCCTCAAGGCTACAAGTTCCAAGACCAAGGGTCTTTCAATGCTTCTAATTAGAGATTTACTAATGTAATCCAAGATTCCAAGGTAGTAATGGAGGAATGATAAAGCCTAGATGTCCAAGGTGAGAATATAATCATAGTGGTCCATGTTTGAGGAATTCTAGTGCTTGCTTTAGTTGTGGTGAAATGGTTCACAAAGTTATTGATTTTCCTCATACACAAAACAAAGGTAGAGATGGTCGTACACAAGGCCACGGTGCAAATATGGGTCAAAGAGGAAGAGGAGGCCAACAAGGGGGTGCACCAAGGCAAAAAAGATTCTATACTCTTCAAGGGAGACAAGGGGTAAATAAGAGGCCCGATGTCATCACTGGTATGTTAAAGGTTTTTTATTTTGATGTGTTGCATTGGTAGATCAAGGTGCCACTCTTTTTTCTATTACAACTTTTGTTTCCAAAGAGCTTCATATTAGCCCCGAATTATTGTGTGAACCTTATGAAGTGTCTACCCCATAGGTAAGTCCATTGTTGCTAAAAAAAGTCTATAGAAAATGTCCTGTGTTCATTTTGCATAAAATCTTGCCTTGTGATTTTGTTGAATTAGATATGGTGGATTTTGATATCATTCTTTGGATTGATTGGTTGCATACCTATTATTTTTCTATCGATTGTAGAACCCATAGGGTTAAATTCAAATTCCCTAATGATCATGTCCTTGAGTGAGAAAATCGTGATGTGGTGGTAAAGGGTTGATATATTTCTTGACTTAAAGCCCAAAAGTTGATTTCTAAGGGTTGTCTCTATCATCTTGTGAGGGTTAGGGATGTTGACTCCGAGTCCTTCCTATTGAGTCGGTTCTGGTGGTTAATGAGTTTCTTGATGTCTTTCCCCATGAGATTCCCAGTGTTTCTCCCAAAAGGGAAATAGACTTTGGTATAGACCTCCTTTTCGATACTCAACCCATTTCTATTCCACCTTACTGTATGGCCCCGGTGGAGTTGAAGGAGTTGAAGGAGAAATTGAGGGATTTAATGGAAAAGGGTTTCATAAGGTCTAGTAAGTCATATTGGGGTGCACCAGTATTATTTGTGAAGAAAAAGGATGGTTCTCTTAGAGTGTGCATTGATTACCGGCAACCTAATAGAGTCACCATAAAGAACAGGTATCCTCTACCAAGGATTGATGACCTTTTTGATCAACTTCAAGGGGCTAGTCAATTTTTGAAGATTGATCTTCGGTCTGGGTATCACCAAGTGAAAGTGGGGGAGTGTGACATTCCTAAGATGAATTTCCATACTAGCTATAGGGCACTTTGAGTTTGTGGTTACGTAATTTGGGTTGACTAATATACCGGCTATATTTATGGATCTCATTAATAAGGTCTTTAAACCCTACCTTAACTTATTTGTGGTGTTTTTTATTGATAATATCTTAATTTATTCCCATAGTTAGGAGGAGCATGTGAATCATATGAGGGTGGTTTTACAAATCTTGAGGGAGGAGAGAATTGAGAGGTTGCTTTACTAGGGCATGTGGTGTCGGGTGATGGCATTAAAGAGCTTGCTTTACTAGCATGTGGTGTCAGGTGATGGAATCAAGTTGGATCCTAAGAAAATGGAGGTGATTGGAAATTAGTCTAGACCTTTGACTCCAAAGGACATTAGAAGTTTCATGGGTTTGGCAGGTTATTACCGAAGGTTTGGTTTCTCTTCTACTATTTCTCCTCTGACTAAATTGACACAAAAGAAGGTGAAATTTGAGTGGACCGATGAGTGTGAAAAGATTTTCCAAACTTTGAAAGATAAGCTTGTCTCAGCAAGAATTGGTTTGGGTGTGTTTTGATGCAAAGTGGTAAGGTGATAATGTATGTCACTGGACAACTTAAGGTCTATTAGAAGAATTATCCCACCCATGATCTTGAATTGGCGGCCATTGCTTTGAAAATTTGGTGGCACTAGCTTTATGGGGTTCATGTTGATGTGTTTATCGACCACAAGAGTCTCCAATATATGTTCACCCAAAAGGATCTTAACTTGAGACAAAGAAGGTGGTTAGAGCTCCTTAAAGATTAGGATATGAGTGTGTATTATCACCCTGACAAAGCTAATATTGTGGCCAATGCTCTAACTATTTTTCCTATGGGTAGTCTAGCTCACGTTAATGATGGTGGTAAAGAGGTGGCTAGAGAGGTTCACTAGTTAGCTAGATTGGCGGTTAGGTTGGATGAAAATAATAATGGGGGTGTAGTGGTTTTTGATGGATCTAAATCTTCTTTGATTGAGGAGGTAAAGGAAAAAGAAGATCTTGACCCCACCTTGCTAGAGTTGAAGGCCTTGTTGAGTGATGGACAGATGGTAAAGTGGAGGTTTTCTCCTAAGGGGGAGATGGTCCCCTTAGGCATCAATGTAGATTGTGTGTGCCAAATGTAGATGATTTGAAAATTTTGATTTTGAAAGAGGCTCATAATTCATCCTATTCCGTTCACCCTTGTTCTATAAAGATGTACAGAGACTTAAGGGAAGTGTACTGGTGGGGTGGTATAAAGAGAGACATTGCCAAGTTCATATCCAGATGTCACAATTATCAACAAGTGAAAGCCAAACATCAAAGGACGGTGGCCTAGCCCAAGATATAGAGATTCCTACTTGGAAGTGAGAGGAGATCAACATGGATTTTGTGGTTGGGTTGCCTAAGACTAGGAAGCCTTTTGATTCTATTTGGGTTATTGTGGATAGGCTGACAAAGTTGGCACACTTCTTATCGCTCAAAACTACTTTTGATGCCGAAGATTATGCTAAGTTGTACATTCATGAGTTGGTTAGATTGCATGGGGTGCCTTTGTGTGTCATTTCAGATCGTGGTGCTCATCGATTCACTTCTCACTTTTGAAGGTCCTTCCAAAGAGGTCTTGGTATCAAGGTTAAGCTTAACACAGCTTTTCATCGTCAAACGGATGGTCAGGCCAAGAGAACTATTAAAACACTTGAGGATATGCTTAGAGCTTGTGTTTTGGAGTTTAAGGATATTTGGGATGAACATCTTTCTCTCATTTAGTTTTCTTACAACAATAGCTACCACTCAAACATTAGTATGACTCCCATTGAAGCTTTTTATAGTAGGCATTATAGATCCATAGTGGGGTGATTTGAAGTGGGGGAAATAGCTTTGCTAGGTCCGGATTTGGTC
>JAOTQR010076789.1:0-45896 GCA_025774065.1 Solanum ossicruentum
CCCTCTAAGTGTTTGATAAAATGTCCAGATGTGGTTTCTTGAGGAGTTGAAGGTCCAAAGCATGAGATATGATATGAATGACTATATGATGACAAAATGAGATTATGTATATGATATATTCTATACTAACATTGCATTAGAACATGCCCAATTCAGGTAGCCTAGTTGAGGGGTCAACATATCAACCACTAGGGTGATGGGTGCTATCATCACTAACCTTGATGAGGGGTTTGTACCTCACATGCTAGGGTGATGGATGCTATCATCACTAACCTTGATGAGGGGTTTGTACCTCACAACACTAGGGTGATGGGTGCTATCATCAGTAACCTACCAATGGGTTTGTCCTTTGGAAATCTAGCTGAGTCTCTAATACACATATGATATTCTATATGAGCACGAATTACTTAAGCATGTTTTACTTATGCATTGATACTACATGTCATATTTTTATAAGTATGCCTATTACCTATTGTTATTTATTTTGATTATGGTGCTCAACACTTGTTTACATTGTATCCTACATACTTAGTACATTCAAACGTACTAAGGCATACTCTATGCCTATATGATGTCACCATGTAGGAACTGGTGTCCAAGTTGATCATCCTCCTCCACGTGGCTAGATCGGTGCTATTCATGCTAGTTGGTGAGTCCTCCACTTCGGGGATGGAGGCTATGTTTCTTCTATTATGTATTGAGACATTCATCTTTATTGTTTATTTTGACTATGAGGGTGAGCCCGGTTGCTTTGTGTTGGCCCCCGCTCTTATCTATGTATTGGAGGTGCTTGTTGGACATGTTATGTATCTATGCAAAAAGCCTTGACTCTATGGTTCTTGTTGTCTATGATACGAGCTTGTCTTTTGTCTCTTATTTATGATGTGTGCAAGTTTTCCCTTAGTCCCATTGGCCCAATTCCTATACTTTTATGTTGTATCTATTGCATCTTCATCCAAGGATGTGTAATAATGTTCTAAGAGGCTTCCTTGGGGGCCCTTTGGATTCCCCTTGTGTCGTGTCACGTCTAGTCCCTGGGCTTAGGTCATTACATTGGGCCCCTTGATTGATTTGATTAGTCATGAAATGGACTAGCATGGTAATTGCATCCCGAAACTCCTCATAGGCCACTCCCCCATCTTAAGGAGCTTGAAGAGAGAGAGGGGTCGGTTGCTCATCGGGTGAACGAGCTCTCCTTAGTCTTCCTCTTGGAATAGGCATGATCTAGTATATCCAAGAGCATTAGCTAGGGGAAAAAAACATTTCCTTAAGTTCTATAGCATTACATAGATCATAAATAAGGGAAACATTTCCTAAAATTCCTCATAGCCTCTTACTCATAGTTATGGTGCACTTCACAACCATAAGCAAGACTCTAGTCAATGTGGTGTGTTGGATTCCGAGTACCATTAACAACCTAGTGCTCTTATTCTAAATTTTTCACAACCCAAGTCTAGGGCCTAGATGTGACACGGCGAATGGGAACCCGAAGGGATCCCAAACAAGCCTCTTAGCATATCATTTACATATCCTTTGTCACGGAAGCCATTAAACAACAACAAGAGAGTACAAAGAAGGATAAGGGACTACAAGAAGACTTTAATAGCATAAATCATAAAAGATTCAAAGTTGAATAGTATCAAGAGTTCAACATAAAGAAATGACAAAAGTACGAATAGGATAGCAAGTGTCCCTGAAATTAAGGACTCACCAAATCTTATCTTCAAGATGTCCACAAACTAACCATGTCGAGGATGATCATGAGGAGCTCTTGTTCTTACATGGTAAAATCATGTAAGCATAGAGTATACGTTAGTACATTTGAATGTACTAAGCATGTAAGAGCAATGCAACAAGAGATAGGCAACATAGTTAAAATGCATAAACATAGGCAATGGATAGTATAATAACAATATGTCATACATGATCAATCCTTGAAGTAAAAATGGCTTGTGTAGAAAATGTTACATGTGTAGAAGGACATCATCCTCATAGACCAAGCAACTAGTACTTGGAATCCAATACATGTCACCCCCTTGGAAAGTGATTGAGGTACATACCCCTCAATTGGTAGATAGGCATATCACCCCACCCCCCTTCATAGTGGTCAGGGTATATTCCCTGCAACATGGTAGATGGGCATGTCACCCCCTATCAAAGTGGTCAACGTATATACCTGCAACGTGGTAGATAGGCATGTTACCCCACATCAAAGTGGTCAAGGTATATAACCCTCAACATGGTAGATGGGCATAACAACCCCCAATAAAGTGTTTGAGGCATATCACCCCCTCAACAAGGTGTTGTCAACTTATAACACTATAGATACTTTTCATGAATTTAATAAATATATACAATCCTTTCATCATTATATGGCCACTTGACTCATAGTACATGGAAAAGATCATCAATAAATCAAGAACCCTTAACTGAACATTTTATTAAACACTTGACGAGTGTGTAATACTAACTCAAAATCATGCAATTTAAGAGTAAAGCCATGTAAGAAAAGTTAATGTAAATCAACCCACCAATACTTGGTAACACCCTCATGCAAGATACATTGAAACCCCTCATCAACTTTCATAATAGACATAGATTCATAGCTCAAAACATGTTTTAAACAGTCCACATTTCATGAAACCCTAACATAATTTATAATCTAATTCATAGTAAGAGATACCCATAGATAATTCAACTTGAAAACATGCAATTTAAATAAAAACAAGGTTGGGCACCATGGGTAAAAGGACCCAATGGTTGAAACCCATATACCTCAAATTTGGGGATTTTCTTGAAGATGATTTGAATAAGAACTTGAAGTTTGAACGAATTTCTTGAGATTCGGAGATGAGTTCGGGACACTTGAATTTGAGTGAAATATTTGGCTAAGTGTTAGAGAGGGTTTTGGGGAATGTCTTGAATGATATGGGGTTAAAAACTGATTAAGTATAGGTGTTTTTATGCATAGGAAGTCTTAGGTCTAAGACCTTAAGGTCTTGGACCAAAACAAAAAAAACTAGCAATAAAATACATAGGTCCGCACCCTGGCCGCGTCACGCCAGATCCGTGTATCCTTACTATTTTTTGTCAACTTCGAAAAATGAAGTGTCATGCCTATTTCCCACTCAATTTTGTCCCCCTATCACGAATATGAAGTCGAATTTTCAATATCATGCATAGATTTTGAGATATATAGAAATTATGATTATGGGCATTTTCGAAGCACTTTTGGGGCATTTCATATTTGTAGTAATTGGAATTATTAGCACACTAAGGAAAATATTTCTTTGCATTTTAACCCCTAAATGAGTCTGAAATATGGACTCATCAACAACCCCCAATTTACATCTTTGCTTACCCTCAAGCAAATCAAATATCAATCTATCCAAGTTAGAGCTAGGAAATAGGGCCGCAGGAAGTAACACATACATTTTCACCTTTGTCATCCTTTCTCGAACTTCCACAAACTACTTATGTGAGTTTGAAGCCTCAAAAGATGACCAAGGAGTAATCAAAAGGTGGCTATTCTCAAAATTGCTCATGTAGTTGCTAACCACTTCCCAAAAGCATTACCATTTGCCCTCACGCCAAAGAAGAACCTGAATACTCAAGGTTATTCCATTGATTTATAGAGGGTATTTCAACTCTCATTCTCCTAAATGAGAAATACCATGTAAGCTTCAACTCATAAGCTTGCTCTTATTCTCAATCAGAGTTTACCTGACTCTCTTTCGGACTAGGATACCAAAGGACTTTTATAGGACTGTAATGTAGGGTAAAAGTTGGGTATGATAGCATATAGTCAATAGTGGCTCATCCCTCCTTAAACCCTACATGTTCTTTGCAAGAACAAAGGTTCTTTTGGTTCCATTTTTATTCATCTCATTCTTAACATCTCTTTTGCTATTAATTCATTCACCTTAAGTGTCTCCCTTTTGTATTTTCTTTTATAGCAAAATTTTGTTTCTCTTTTTTTTTGGAGGGTCCTCAATTTTCAAACTCTTTAATTTTCACTTTTCTTCTTCTTGTAGGACACCTCAATGTCTTTCTTTCATTCTCATCCTTCCTTTTCTGACTCTTTCACGGGAGAAACTTCCTTCTTCCTACTAACCACCCCCAACTCAGCCCTTGGCCACTACTTTATCTTCAAGTTCAAGGAGGGATTAATAAGGAACAAAAAGGACTTTTCTTTCACAAACTTGAGTCAAGGTTACAACGTTGCCAAAGAAGGAACTACGGCTCAAGAGATGTTTACTAAGGATTCAATTAACTACAAGGGGTGTCAAATTAGGCTAATGAAACTATAGAAGGCCTTAAGAACCTCTCCTAATTCAGAATTACCCAAGCCACTTCTCAAGACAAACAGAGAAAGTTCTAGATGATGCAATATAAGCATTTCAACAAGATCACTAACCACACATTGGCAAGATGATTTTGCATTCAAACAATGGCAACACATTTGCAATTTTTCGATCATCACATTTTAAAGCTCAATTGCTCACATAGTCAACTCAAGATTCCTCAAATCTATTTGGGGATTGATTTATCAAGAAGAGATTATTTTGTGAGTACACGCTCCTTGTCCATGGCACTATCCGAATCAAAGATATGGATCATCAATGCTCGGATTGCTAAGGACTAGAGACACGATATCATATTCACATGCTTGTCATTTATGCACGCGGTGCCAAAAATTTGCAACCATTCATTCATTCAACAAGAGAAACAAAAGAAATAAAAACAAAATAAATAACCAAAATGAACACTACTCTATTACAACCAAATTTAAAATTTATCTACAACCCAAAAAGTTGAAAATTGTCTAAATATTCATCAACAGCATCATTCAATAAAATTAAATATTATCATTGTCTCATCAAAAATAAAAGTCCAGAAGACAGGGGATTCCTCAAGCGCACCCACTCCTAACAAAATCAACATTGCCTTTAATGGGAAAGGGACAATAGAGAGTAAGCATAAGAGAAAGTAGTGAGTATGAGATTCCCCTGTCGACTTAACTCTATTGTTGTGGTGGTGGTGGTTAAGCTGAAGAAAATATGATGATGGCATCCATGCCCTTTTCTGTCAATGTGCTCTCAAGGTCAACATTGGGCCTAGCAAGCTTAGGTGCACTCACACCTGATATGCTAATCATGGACTGGTCTAACATAGTGTTGCATCTACCATCTCTTTCTCTACTCCATCTAGCTCCTCCTAGTCTTTTTGGCTCTGTTCTGCTTCCAATGACTCCTCCTTAGTCTCTGGGTTGCTCACCTTTTGAGTCTCGTTATTGATACTACCCGAAGTTTATTCATCCAACCCTTTATCTGGGATTGCAGCCATATCCACTTTAAGTGGTGGATCCTCTAGCTAATAGAAAAATGTGCTCAAACTAGTAGACTAGAGGGATGTAACCTCTTTTTTCAACATATCAATATCATTTTTCAGCCCTAACACGTTAGCACCACCACCCTTCTTCTTAACTACCATCATTTTATTTCTCAAATCTGCTAACTCCTTCCAAAGGTCATCAATCATAGCCTCAAGCCTATCCATCTTCAGTTTGTAAGCCTCTAGTAGCTCATGGTGTTTAGCCTCAACTTCCACATTTAGCTTCAAATCCTTGGCTATGGGTGCCTCGACTATATGGGGCGCAAACGACTCAACATTTGTAGCTCAAAGATCAGCGGCTTTGGCCAAGTGGCCAATCACAAAAATTGTGGCTCTAGTGGGACAACGTTGGTCATCTGTATCCTTTGCGTATGTAGAAGAAGTGGGGATAATGAATGAATGTAGAGTAGGGGAGGAAGAAGGTATGCCTGTCTCACTACCTAGCTCTATAGCGCCAGACTCGAGAGCCTCAGCATCAACAACCGAAGTTTTGTCAGTTGCGTTTTCCTAGCCCAACCCTTTTCATATCTCAAGTACTCAATCTCAATCCTCCTAATATCAGTAGATGTTGATGGGGTTACCTCCACATCAATCTTTTTATTCCTTGGGACTTTGTTCCTTCTACACAGCGCAGTGATGAGACTTGAAATGGTAGCGAGGTCTGCAACTGCTTTGCCCTTGTGAGGATCTCAGGAGCAACAATAGCACCAAGGTTTAACCTTTTCCGATCCATGATACTTCCAACCAGTGCCACTTTGATCAGGAGAAGCACATATTTATTTTGTGATGACATCAACTTACTGCAGATCAAACCAAACCAAGACCTTGCCGAAAAAGTTATCTCTTTCTTTTTAATAATATCACCCTCCTCTAACCACGAGACAGCTAGAATACCAATTATTGTAGCCAGCCACGTCTTCATATCATCAAATATTTTCACCTTCAACAACTTATCCATCTTATTTGTATCGTTGTTTAGGCATCCCAAGATATCGTTGATTTCTATTTAACTGCACGAGACCTGTACTGCTCGAATTTCCATAGTATCTAGGGATTTAAGTAATGACTTGACTTTACTCTTGTTCTTGGAATGGCCTTGTCATAGGCCTCATAGAATTCTTAGACCATGGCTGGTACATAAGGGTCTCGGGTCTGGTAAACAACTAGAAATTGTGGAATTTAAGCATTTCCCAGACCTTTATATATCAATCAATCACTCCATCAGTAGAAAGTTGTTTTTCCTCGAGAATTATTTGTTGTCCCACTGCTTTGAGTCTGTTCAGGTGTCTAGACGTTGTCACTTCTATGATCCTTTGGGATGTCTCAAGTAAGGGGATCATGGGTGGACTTAGACCTCCATTCACTCTGGTGCCTTTTCGGGCTAGGATTCGGAGTAGGCTATTTGGAATATCTAGGCTCTTCCTCCTCCTCATCTGAGCTGGTCCAATGGATTCTGAGTTGTTCATCCTCATCACTGGTAGATTCCTGCTTCTCAACTATTTTCTCTTCCCTTTTCCCTGCATTTCTTTTTTAAGTTGATGGGATCTTCTTTCTACTCTATAGGGCCTATAACAACCCCCTCTAGCTGCTCTTAATCCACCCTGTACAACCTATTCCTTTGTTTTTCCCATTCCTGCACCATAATGATCTCCAAACACTAGTGAGAAAGCATTGAAAAACAATTAGTTACATATTTGATCATATAAAAGATATTCAGAATTGGCTGGTCATTTAGACCACATATCATACTCGACGAATCGCCGAGCTGACTCAATAGTCAAAACAATGATCACATTTCTGCACAGATTTTAGAGTTAGGGCTATTGCTACTTTCGATGATACGTATTCTTAATATGTGATTTGCTTATTAGATTTGGTGATAAGGATAGTTTATCACTGAAATTTGCAGTAGTCCCTCAGCAAGACACCCAAATAGGGTAGTGTACGTGCCAGTTGGGCGAATTGTCGAGTACACTTAGGCAGTCAAAATGACCATCACCAGTTGTGACTGGCAACGCTTTTCATCCATTCATCCAAAATTTCAACAATTTCATAGAACACATGGATGAATTGCACATACTAACCCACCACAAAAAATCAATAACAAGCATAACTACTGGCTATCACCATCACATGGTTTTAATGGTTTGCACTCGATCAAACGACGACTTAGTCTTAAGAATGACATCACCCATTCTATTATAGGGCAAGTTCAATCGCTTAAGGAGATCAGGGGTTACTCAAACTTCACCCATAGCCTACAACAATAATCAATCCAACAAGGAAGTGTATTTTAAGAACATATTCATATGATCATAGCCTATTTTCAAATATGCACAATCAAGTATCATAGCAAGCACAAGAATTGGGGTCAAACTGAGAAACTAATAAGCAATGTGTAGGAAAAAACTTTCATTCATAACTCTAACCCAACTCATTCATAACCTCAATCTCAACATTCATGAAGTGATATCAAAATCCAAAATAAATCATATAAACATGCAATACAGGGTTCAAAGACAACTCTAGGTTCCTACCCACATGAATATCTCAAGAATTTCAAAGGGTAAAGCAAGATTTTCACATCAAAACCCTGATCAATCTCATAAATAATGGATTCTTCAAAGAACTTAGAATAGGGTGTCGAAATCATACATGTTCAATAATGAGGAACAATGAAACCTTGGGTGATGCCCTTTGATGATTAACCTCAACTTCTTGGTGAAAATTTTCAAAGAAAAGTAAAGAAAAGAGGGATTGCCATGTGAGGGAAGGGAAAAGGAGGAAATGTGAAAAGTGAAAGTGCCAAGACATTTGAAAAGTCTTAAGTAGGTTAGTGCCAAACAACACCGCCTAGCATACTTGCCGATGTGCCAAACATCCTCGGGACCACCCCTCTTTCATAGTGAGTTTACCTTGTCTTTCACCCAGAAGTGTGTTGAATCTGACCATCGCCAACTGAGATCGATGATTCACCATTTTGATCTTTAATTCGCCAAAATTTACCAAACTTATAGGGTCACCTATCACCCAAAAATGTGGTCAACTTGACCATCGCCAATGTGACTCAGTGATATGATGAGTGGCCCCTCTTGGTCGCCCTTATCAGCTTGCTACTCCCATTTCTTGTATCAATCCTGCATAATTCAACATCCATTATTCAAATTAGGTTGCCTCCAAATCGGCTCCTTAGTTAACGTCATGGTATGATGTCATTTTCTCTTCACCTCATGTTACTGCCGATTGACCCATAATTGACAACACTTCATAATCCTCTCCCATTTTCAAAGCTTTACAAATGTTGAAAATAACCACCTTGTCATTCACTCTAAATCTCAAGTATTCACCCTCCACATCAACTACAGCTCGCTCGGTGGCTAAAAATAACCTCCCCTAAATGATAGGCACATTCATGTCCACCTCGTAATCTAAAATCACAAAATCTGCAAGAAGGAAAATTTATCTACCTTCACCAACACATCAGGTAGAATTCCCAGTAGTCTCTTGATAGACCTATTAGTCATGAGCAACTGCATTGTAGTTGGTGAAGGGGTTTCCAAACCCAGTTCTTCAAAAATAGCTATGAGCATGAGATTTATGCTTGCCCCTAAATCACAAAGAGTTTTATTGAACTTTAAGGCTCCTATTGTGCATGGAATGGTGAATGCCCCTGGTTCTTCCTTCTGAGTCACTAGTTTTTGTATCAGGATAAAACTTGTTATGAGACACTTCGATTGTCTCATATTTATGAGTCCTCTTCTTTGTCACCAATTCTTTTATGGACTTGGCATATCCAAGCATTTCAATTAATACTTCCACAAGGGGAACATTTATTAACAAAAAATTGAACATAGATAGAAA
This sequence comes from Solanum ossicruentum, assembly GCA_025774065.1. Lineage (NCBI taxonomy): Eukaryota > Viridiplantae > Streptophyta > Magnoliopsida > Solanales > Solanaceae > Solanum > Solanum ossicruentum. The sequence goes on from JAOTQR010076789.1 coordinate 9,256, forward strand.
CTTTTAAAATTTAGCATCCTCCTCTTTCTTCTTCATCCTTTGTGGGAATGGAGGATTCACTTTGACATGAGGTGCCTTCTGCCTCACAGCTGGACTTGAGTTTTTAGGGATAGTGTTCTTGGATTTTGCCACATTGTCCCCGCTTTTCTCTTGCTTATCATTCTCGAGATTGCGGAGATCGTCTTCACCTACAACTTGAGCATCCTGCTCATCATCCTCAACAACAGCCATATCTTCTTTTTCTTCTACCTCTTTCAGACCTTCATCAATAACCAGTATTGGTTGTTACCCTCGATCAACTTTTCACTTCAAGTAATAATAGTCAAGCACTATTAATAATTACCTTTTAGATTAGCCACCTTGTCACTGGATAGACCTCCCAAAGTATGCTGATTCAAATGAGTTAAAATATTTCCTAATTGAGTTTCCAAATGTTTAATGGACACCGAATGAGACATCACAGTTTGACTTAACTAAGAAAACTTAGATTTCTTTTCTTTTAATGCGTTGTTAGATACCTCCACCTCACTCAAAATTTGTGAAAGCATATCCTTAGTTCGAGGATTCTCTTGATTAACCACTAGTTTAGCAGCCTTCCCTCTATCTTATGGTGGAATGTACCTATCTCCCTCATGATTAAGCTATCCCCCAACTTGAGGTTGATCAGTCCATGCTCGATCTCACCATTTAGAATTGTTGTTCCAACCTTGATTCTCAGGTGGCCTTTGAAAACCAACTAAGAACCCACCATTTGGTTACCCATGTAATGACATGCTTCGTTGTAACCACCTTTAAATGGTGCACCATCATACATCACCTCTCCGGTGGCTCTCAAAGTATCCCCGCTCTTGCAATTACCTCCCATGACATGCTTGGTCAAAAGATCAAGCTGAGTTAACATCTTAGCCATGTTCTTATCTCTTTCTTGATATTTAGCAAGCTGCTCCTTGGTAGGGCCTCTGTGGCTTGAAGGGATTACATCATCTCTTGTGTACCATGCTCTAGCAATTTTGGTCATGCCGTCCAAGAAGTTGCAAGCTTCAGTGAGTGATTATGTCATTAAACCTCCTCTTACTAGTTGACTAGCCACTCTTTTGTTTGCAGCACCAAGACTCACATAAAAGTATTATAAAAGCATGCAGTCCGAAATTCCATGGTTTGGACACTGAAGTAAGAGTTTTTTAAACCGGAGCCATGTCTCATGCAGTGTCTCACCCTCTTTTTGCTTAAAGTTCTCAATGCTCTTTCTCAGTTAATCATCTTTGAGGGAGGGGGGAATCTCTCAAGGAATATAGTTTGTACATCCTCCCATGAAGTAATAGAATCATGAGTCAACTCTGGTACCCACCTCAATGCTTCTCCAATGATGGAGAAAGGAAATAGCCTTAGTCGGATCGCCTCCTGGTTACTCCCCTAAAGTTGAATGAGAGACATACATCAACAAAGTTACTCAAGCATTCATGAGGATCTTCATGGCCAAGCCCTCTGAACAATCCCTTCAGTTGGAAGAGTTTCGACATGGTTCTTATCATATGGAAGTTAACTCCTCTAGCCAATGGGGAAAATCGGATAACACCAGTGCTGCCAACTTGATCCCAATTAAAATCTTGCATCCCATTCATGTCCCCAAAATTCTCACCATGAATGCTTCCATCAACCTCCATTGTTAAGCCTAGTGTTCAAAAGCAAAAACATCAAGCAAATAGTAAAAAGAATTACAACTACAAGAAAAAATCTCATAAACACTTCCAATATGAACATGCTGAATCCCTGGAAATGGATCTATTTTTTATGTCGCTCAACCCGACTACTCAAAGGAAGAAGGGGTGGTCGTCATACGCATAATAATTCAAATTTAGAAGTTGGGGCCAATCCCACAGGGAATTGTTATTCAAGGCAAAAGCAACTCGTTGGACCAAGTAATTGTAGGATCTGGGAGGTTGCAATAATTAAGATTAAACTTCGACTAACAAGTTATAGTTAACAAATTAAACAACTATCAAGGGAAGATGTTGGGGATGTGCAAATATAGACAGTGATTTAGCAAAATGGGTCTAGATGCTTGACTATATGAGTTGATATTGAGTGAATAGGCTAGGTTGTTTGTAACCCAAATCAACTATGATATATAGGTGTTTCACATGAATCAACTAAGATATCATACTCGGATCACCGAAGACATACTTGGCCTAAGGAGTTGAGTAGAACACCTACTACCTTGGCCATTGACTCCATAGATGTTCATATCAACTGACCTATAAGGTTTTCGGCTATTATATCCATTCCACACTCTAATATCCCAACTATGGAACAATCAAAGATCTAGAAACAAAACCCCAAGTAAACAACCTTAAGATTCATGCATTAAGCTTAGGAATAGATATAAATTCACCAAAATCAAGTATTGATAAGTCAAAACATCACATATCCAGCAAGTAAATTAAAGATCCATATCAAAAGCATATGCCCAACATCGGGATTTTTAGCCACACATGCTAGAAATTAAAGATCAATTACCATACATAGTAGCAGAAGTCATGGGTAACAAGATTGAATATAAATCAGTGGCTATCACCAACTAATCCTCTCTAATTTTATGCCCAAAATATTCCAAAACCCTAGCCTCCCTTGTGCTCTCAGAAGAAGGTTCTATGTACTACTACTACTATAGTATATTGTTCTGATATGGACTGAACAGATGATGTACAATGTCCTTTCTAAAATTTCATATATATTTCATGCATAAAGTGTGAAAGTATGTACTGTGAAATGCCATTTGGCAGTGAAGGCCAACCATCGCTGAGCACTTTGGTGATGCGTCGAATGCGCACTTGATCGCTTTTCCATGCATCTTTATGAGGCTTTTTCAACTATAAAATTAGGCGATGACTCTTCGTGCTATAAAATTAGGCTTTTTCAAACTCAGTGATGCATCAAAATATCCCTCATATCGCCATTATTTCTGTGTTTTGGAGCTTTGGGTGCTACAAATGTGCTTCAACGTATCATCGAGTATGCTTTTCGACATCAGTCCTATCTGCACTCTAGACTTGACTTGGATCCGCTGCAAAGTTAGGTGATGCCCATGAGTATTCGGTGGATCACCTAGGAAGTCTGTGACATCGCTTTTCATCACCTTTTAGCACTTTTGGTCATTTTCTAGGATTTCACAAGTGTTTCGCTTTTGTGACTATTAACTCCATTTCTTTAATAGCACATGTATATTTGTTAGTAATTGAAATTATTAGCACACTAAGCGCAATATTGTTTTGTATTTTAACCCCAAAATGAGACCAAAATATGGACTCATCAATAAGAATAAACCTATATCTATGATCATAATTCAATCCTCCTAAAATCCTAAGTCACAAACTTCCCTAAGTTCTCTCTAGGTGTCCATTCAATTCAAAATCTAGGGTTTCAAGGTTTCCTATTCCAAGCTCAAGTTTCTACAATAAATTTCATTGAAGGTATATGAATTTCATTTATTGGTTCCTTTCACCTATGAAGCCCCAATGTTTCACCTATTTACTTCGCTTCAAGTTATGGGAATTTCATGGGTTTTATGATACTTCTTTAGATGTATGTATTATGATGTATTTACTTCCATATGATGTATTATATTATGAATCTATATTCCATTATGAGTAACTGATGATTTACAAAATTTTGTATGACATGCGACCTAGGTTTTGAATGCTCATGGTGGGTTGCTCTATGAATCTTCCAAATTAATGAATTTTATTATATTTATGGTTATCTCCTTGCACTACATGATTTAAAAAGTCCAAGTACTTTGAGCACGCCTAGTTTCACTCCATCTTCTAATGAAATATATTTTAAAATATAAGGGTTTCACCTAAATGTTATGAAAGTTATAAAAAAAAATATTATAGTAACCCTTGTATGACTAAATGAGTGATAGTAAAAGGAAAATTTCTCACCTAATGATGGATCTTTCCCATGAGCAGACAATTGTCACTTGATGAATCATGAGGTTTCATAAGCTACTTCTATCATAATGAACTTATGATTTAAAAGTTTATGAATGTTGAGTGCATATGATCATGTTATTTTTATTTCATGGTAATTGACTTAGCACTAAAAATGCTTGAGGTAGAATCCAATCTAGTAGACATTAGGTTATCTACCTAAGGGAATCCTACTACCAATATCTTAGTTGAAACTATGTTACCTCCATAGATTGTATTTTTAGGATAGGCTAGTGAATCCACATATAACCCTAAAATTAAAGATAGAGAATGAAATATACAGAGTTCTACCTGGAAAGTAGTCTCCCCTTCTAAGGCCAGGGGTTATGTAGGATTCCATGTTATAACTTGCATATTCTTATTGTCAATTATGGTCTCATCCCACTTATGTATGATTCCCTTATGATAATTATGTTGCTTCATTCATGCATTCATCATGCATATATATATATATATATATGATCTTGTCCTACATTATGATATGCATATTTCTTATTAAGACATATATAGCTTACTTATTGTATTGTATCCTATATGCTTAGTACATTTCAAATACTAATGCATATTGTATGCCTATATTATCTAATAATATAAGGATAGGTATTACTCCTCCTCCTCGCACTTATGGTTGATTTTGTTTGCTGATTGAAGACCTATTGGTGAGATGCTTTAGGGACAAACCTACTTACATATTCTAGAGTGATATGTTGTTAGACTTTGTGACTCTTCTTTTGTGTATTTGATTTGAGAGTGAGCTTTAAGCATGTCTTAGCCCCCATCTATTTCTAGGATTAAAGGTATTATTGGACACATGAATGTATGTATGATACTACTCTATTGCTCTTTCTAATGATATATCTTAAAATCCCTTAGTCCCATGTCCCCTTAGTTTCCACTCACTGAATATATTCATTCCCTATGAAATGCTTAGTTGAATATTAAGAGGCTTGAATAAAGATCTTTTGGGGTTTTCATTAACTATGTTATGCCTAAGGCCAAGCCTAGGTCATGATAAATTTGGTATTAGAGCACAAGATTTTGAAATATACTAGGAAATCCAACATAGCATATCAAGTAGAGTCTTGTTCATGGGTGTGAACTGTGCCAAATATACGAAAAGAAGGCTACAAGGCATTTTAGGAAATTTTTCATCTTTCATGATTTCATATCGTGCCTTAGCTTTTTCCTAAAACTTCCTCTATCTAACAAATAATTAATTCGCATTTTTCAAATAATGCCTCCAAAAAGAGTGTTTGTACAAAGAGAGGTTGATCCAAATGAAAGCCTAGCCAACCGGTCTCTAAGCTCCCCAAAAGTAGGCAATCACACATGTAGAGTTCCAAAATGTCATCATAATATTAGCTCAAGTCATAGAAACCAGGTGTTTCTTCTCCTCCTATAGTGCCTACTCTGGCCACTAGGATTTGAGACTTCATGAGGATGAATCAACCTGAATTTCATGTCTCTAAAGTGGATGAAAAGCCTCAAAGTTTATTGATGAGTCCTACAAGATCGTGGTCATTATTAGGTTCCTTTAAATGAGAAGGTGGAGCTCATGGACAATCAACTTAAAAGCATGTCCAAGGTATGATATGACCAATGGAGGACAAAGAGATGTAAGGACATGGGTCCTATTAAGTGGGAGAAATCCAAGTATGCTTTGAAAGTTCGATTCTTTCCATTGGATCTTAGTGAGGACAACATCTCAGAGTTCACCAACATTAGCCAAGGGAATATGAGTGTGAGAGAGTAAGTCCTCAAGTTTACCAAGTTATCTAGGTATGTCCTTTTTATGGTTGCCTATCCAAGGGAAAGGATAACCAAGTGTATCTCCATTACTTGGACTTAGTTTCTAAGGAATACAAGATTACTATGTTGGTGAAGAAAATGGACAACTCTCAACTTATGACCTATGTAGAGCAAATCAAAGATGAGAAGTTAAGGTAGCGGACTAGAGAGTCCAAGAGGGTTTGAATTGATAATGGTGGATTTTCCCACTAAAGGTTCAAAAATGGTGTCTATGGCAAGTTTTCATAGTGGACAAAGGCAATTAGAACATGGCTCTTCCAATATTATGATTTCAAAGTTCAGTAAGGACAAGGGGCCTCTCCCCAAGGCATAAAGGGGGTTCAGGAGTCCAAGCTACTCCAAAGTGTAACAAGTATGGAAGAGGCCAGCACACTGAGTGTTTGGCTAGATCAAGTTCATGCTACCAATATGGCAAGCTTGGTCATGATGCCAAAGATTGCAGAGGTGGTGGTGTTAGGCCCATGGCCAAGGGATGCAAAGTGGGCAAGCTCAAGATGGTGGTCAACATACAAATTGGTCATTGCTCTCCATGCAAGGCAAGAAATTAAAGAGACTCCTGATGTTGTTACTTGTATGTTAAAGATCTTTAGTTTTAATGTGCTTACATTGTTAGATTTGGTTATTAATTTATCCTATGTCTCACTCTTTCTTGTAAATAGATTTGATGTATTTCCTAAAGTCTGACTAGAATCTTTCTCAATGAGTACTCCCATTGATGAGTCTATTGTGCAAACATAGTTTATGAAAATCATCCCATACATAAAGTTATTCCTTATGATCTTGTTGAACTTGATATGGTTAATTTCGATGTCATCCTTGGGAGAAATGGTTGCATGCTTCATATGCCTTCATGGATTGTGGAACTCGTTGGATTAAGTTTCAATTCCCTAATGAGCCTATCCTTGAGTGAGAGGGTAGAAATTTGATATGTAAAGGTTGATCCATTTCTTACCATAAAGCTCATAAGATGATTTCCAAGGGATGTGTATACCATATTGTGACGATTAGGGGTGTCACTTTCGATGTCCCTTCACTTGAGTTGGTTTCTATTGTCATTGCATTCCCCAATATTTTTCCCATTGACTTACCCAGTGTTCCTCTCTAAAGAGAAATAGACTTTGGCATATATCTTCTTCATGATACTCAACCTATTTCTATTCCTCCATAGTGTATGGCTTCAACAGAGCTGAAAGAGTTTGAAGGAACAATTGAGGGACTTGTTAGAAAAAGGTTTCATTCCAAATAGGTCTCCATGGTGAACTCCTGTATTGTTTGTAAGGAGAAGGATGAGTCACTATGGATGCGTATTGTCTACTGATAATTGATTAAGGTTAGCATAATAAACATGTATCTACTTGTTGACATCCAATTTTGACCGACCTTTAACTATTTTTGGATTGCCATTTGGTTAAATATGTATTTTTAAAATAAATGAATTTACTTTCAGTTTTTTCCAATGGTCACGTATTTTTAATATATGTTTATGTTAAATTATTTTTTTAAAATATTATTTGCTTACTTAATTATTATTATTATTGTTTTTATTTTTAATAGTAATAATATTTGTTATTGATATTATTTACTTTCATTATTTTTTACTAAGTATTATTTTTAGTGTCATGTTTAAATATAATATTTACCAATCTATTTTAATAATATTTTTTAATTTCACAAATAATATTTCATATTTTTATACAATTCTTGTATATTACGTATTTTGTTTTCGTTACTTAAAGATTATTATTTTTAAAATATTATTTGTGTACATATCATAATTAATTAGATGGCTATCTATTCAATTTTTTATCACAATTTGTTCAATTCATAGTCTTTTCTATTAAATTCATTTCAATTCTAGTTAATTTCTTGAAAATTATTTCAACTCTAATCAATTCTTTCCACTGTACAAAAATAAGGGTGATATTCAACACTGCAACAACTACAGGGGTATCAAGTTGTTAAGCCATACCATGAAGGTACCTAATCCCCAACCTTAAACACGAGATCTCTTCTCTTCACATCTGAGTAGAACTTTCTCTACTTTGGGATATTTTCAATCTCTCCCTTATCAACCTCGCCTTATACAAGGCCTCAATTGCCAAATCCAGACCTAGCGAAGCCATCTCCCCCACTTCAAACCACCAAATCGAGGATCTATAATGTCTGCTATATGAAACTCCAATGGGAGCCATACCAATGCTTTAGTGGTAGCTATTGTTATAAGAAAGCTCAATAAGTGGAAGATGTTCATCCCAACTACCCTTAAGCACCAAAACACAAGCTCTAAGCATATCCTCAAGAGTTTGGATAGTCCTCTCGGCTTGACCATCCGTTTGAGGATGAAAAGCCGTGCTAAGCTTAACCTTGGTACCAAGACCACTTTGGGAGGACCTCCAAAAGTGAGAAGTGAATTGAGCTCCATGATCCAAAATCATAGACAAAGGCACCCCATGCAATCTAACCAACTCATGGATGTACAACTTGGCATAATCTTCAGCACCATAAGTGATTTTGACCGGTAGAAAGTGAATCGACTTTGTCATTTTATCCAAAACAACCTAAATAGACTCAAAATATTTCCTAGTCTTAGGCAACCCAACCACAAAATCCATGTTATTCTCTTCCCACTTCCAAGTAGGAATTTCTATATCTTGGGCTAGGACACCCAGCCTTTGATGTTCGGCCTTCACTTGTTGGCAATTGTGACATTTGGATATGAACTTGATAATTTCTCTCTTCATACAACCCCACCAATACACCTCCCTCAAGTCTCTATACATCTTTGAAGAACCAGGATGAACGGAATAGGATGAATTACAGGCCTCCTTCAAGATCAATTCCTTCAAGTCATCCACATTTGCCACACACAATCTACCTTGGTTATCACGACCCAAGCCTAGGGACTAGACATGACATGGCACAAGAGGAACACGAAGGGACCCCAAGCAAGCCTGATAAAGCATCATTACACATCCTTGGTCACAGAAGCAATAAATCAAGCATCAAAGATAAATGAATTGGGAAATCGGGTCTAAGGGAAAAGCTTTCTCAACATCATAATAAAGAGACAAGAGTTAAACCCATATCATAGATATATAGCATGTCCAACGAACACTGCTACTATATAGATAAGAGCGGGGGCCAAGACAAAGTAACCGAGCTCACCTTATAGTCAAATAGAACATAAAAAGACAGTCTCAATACATAATAAAAGAAACATAGAATAGGTCCCCAAAGTGGAGGACTCACCAACTAGCTTGACTGGCACAAAACTAGCCCCGTGGAGGAGGATGATCAACCTGGGCACCAATTCCTACATACTGACATCATATAGGCATAGAGTATGCATTAGTATGTCTGAATGTATCAAGTATGTTGGATGCAATGCTACAATAAGTAGGCATCATAATTAAAATGTATAATATTAAGTAATAGACATAATATAACAATATTAAGTAATTCATGCTCATATAGGACATCATATATGAAGAAAAGACCAAGCTAGCCGTTCAAGATAAATACCCCTTGGTGGTTGTGTGGTATAAACTCCTCACATTATTGGTGGTAATCATACCTTACCAACACAATGACAAAGCATAAACCCCTCGCATGGTTGATGAGTACAAACACCCAACATGGCAATCCAGGCTCTTGCCCCCCCTCCCGGGATTTGGTATGGTCTAATGCAACACTTTATATAGAGTATATCATATACATAAGCACATTTCATCATCATAACATCATTCATATCATATATCATACTTTGGACCTTTAATTTCTCAAGCAACCACATCCAGACATTTTATTATACACTTTGAGGGTATGTAATAGGGGTAAAAGATCATGCAAATTAGAGATGAAATCGTGCAAAAAAATCCATAGTAAAACAATAAATCAACACCTTGCAACACCCTTAAGACATATACATCAAAATCTCTCATCAAATCTTACAATAGATTCAAGATTTATAGCTCAAACCATAGCAAAGCAGTCACAATTTTTACATAGCTTTAACATAGTGTGCAGTGAACTTCATAATATTCAAGACCCATTTGTGAATCAACTTTAAATCAAAAAATTTGAGTAAAAGGAGGCTTGGGTATCATGGGTGAAAGGAACCCATAGAAGAAACCCACATACCTTAGCTTATAGATGAACTTGCTAAATATTGGAAATGGAGACTTGAAGCATGAAAAAGAACCTTACAAGAGAACCTTAGATTTGAATGAGGGTTTGGGACTTGAGTTTGGGGAGTGAAAATATGACTACGTGTTTGAGTGAGTATTGGAAAATATTTAGGATAGTATGAGGTTGAAATATGACTAAGTATAGGTAAAAACACGTATGGGAGCTTTAGGAAAGCCTTGGACGAAAACTGAAAAATAGTATCCAAAATAACATAGGGGTGCGTCACCGAAAACCCTACTATAATTTGCGTTCATGTAATTTCGTAATACTAAATCTTTGCTCTTAAATCAGGGTTAGACCCTTTTTCCCCCTAATTTGGACTCTCTAAACAAGAACCCGAAGTTGGATTTTTGAAATAATGAATGGATTTTGAGATATATGAAAATTAAAATTTTGGGCACTCCAAAGCACATTGTTGACACTTTTTGGGGTCGTTACAATATCTCCACCTTTCGAACATTCGTCTCTGAATGTAACAGAGATTAGCAAGATAAGGGTGATCATCAACAAATCAGCCCCATCAAGAATGCAACATAACATGTAAATCTCAACATAAGTGTAAAATTGTCATTAGTTTACCAACTTAATCATGAATGCATATGAATGACATAGGGACTGAAATATGAGATTTGAAATTACATAGCGTACTTAGGATTTGTACCTTAAGCTTGAGTGGACTGGAAAAGAAAAGGATACCACTTTTGCATGTCCCATATAGCACTTTCAACTTATTGGTTCCTCCAAAGGACCTTAACGGGTGCCACCTCTTTGTTCCTCAATCTCTTTACTTGCCTATCCAAGATTTGAACTATAACCTCCTCATAATTCAAGTTGTCCTCAATATCACCCACAACATCAAGATGCACAATGGCATTAGGATCACCAACACATTTCTCAACATACACATGGAACATCGGGTGAACAAAATTCATTTCTCTAGGCAACTTCAACTCATAAGCTACCTTGCAGACCCTCTCTATCTCCTCATAAGAACCAACATATCTTGGACTCAACTTCCCATTTTTACTAAAACAGACCACACCTTTCATTGGAGAAACCTTAAATAGACCCAATTACCCACTTAGAATTCTAGGTCTTTCCTTATTACATCGACATAAGATTTTTGAAGACTTTCGACTGTCCTCAAACTTTCCCTAATCATCTTAACCTTCTCTAGAGCCTCCATAACTAGACCTAGTCCCAATAAAGCCACCTCTCACTCCTCAAACCAACCCATTGGTGATCTACAACATCTCCCATATAAAACCTCAAATGGGGCCATACCGATACTAGTGATAGCTATTGTTGTATGCGAATTCAACGAAAGGAAGATGGTCATCCCAACTACCCCTCAACTCCAAAACACATGCCCTAAGCACATCTTCAAGGGTTTGAATTATCCTTTTGGCTTCGCCATCTGTTTGAGGGTGGAAGGTTGTACGAAGGTGAACTTTTGTACCAAGACCCCTTTGAAAAGAGCTCTAAAAGTGTGAAGTGAATTGTGCACCACGATCCGATATGATGGATAAAGGAACCCTATGCAACCTCACTAACTCATGGATATATAACCTTGCATACTCTTCAATCCCATATGTAGTCCTAACTGGTAATAAAAGAGCCGATTTCATCATCCTATCAACCACAACCCAAATGGAATCAAAACATCTTCTAATCTTAGGCAACCTAACCACAAAATCCATATTAATCACCTCCAACTTCCAAGTAGGAATCTCTATGTCATGTATTAGGCCACGTGGCCTTTGATGTTCAACTTTGACTTGTTGACAACTATGGTAACTGGATACAAATTTGGCATTGTCCCTCTTCGTGCCTCCCCACCTATACACATCCCTCAAGTCTCTATGCATTTTGGTGGAATTGAGGTGAATAGAATAAGAAGAATTATGGTCCTCATCAATGATCTTCTCCCTCAAACCATCAACACAAGGCACACACAAACTACCTTGCTACCTAAGGGCACCATCTCCCCCTTGGGAGAAAACTTTTACTTTGCCGTCTTTCACCAAGGCCTTCAATCCAAGAAAGGAAGAGTCAAGAGCTTGTTTTCCTATCACCTCATCAACCAAAGAAGACTTAGTCCCATTAATAACCACAATACCATCATCACCAACCTCTTCCAACCTAACCACCAATCTAGCCAATCTATGAACCTCCCTAGCCATCTCCCTATCACTACCATCCACGTGAGCTAGGCTACCTATTGACACACAACTCAAAGCATCCGCCACCATATTTGCCTTATCCGGGTAATAATGCACACTTATATCATTATCTTTGAGAAGATCTAGCCACCTTCTTTGTCTCAAATTGAGATCTTTTTGATTGAAGACATATTGGAGGCCATTATCATTGGTGAAGGCATCTACATACGCCCCATAGAAATAATGACACCAACTTTTTAATGCAAACACCATGGTGGCTAACTCTAGATCATGAGTAAAGTAGTTCCTTTCATGTACTTTGAGTTGTCTAGAAGCATAAACTATATCCGTACCATTTTTCATAAGCATACAACCCAAACCAACTCTAGTTGCATCTTAATACACAACACAACCCTCAACCCATCCAGTAATGATAATATAGGAGCGGACACAAGCCTATCCTTTAATGCTTAGAAGCTTCTCTCAAATTCATTGGCCCACACAAACTTAACCTTCTTTTGAGTCAATTTGGTCATAGGGGAAGCAATGGAGGAGAACCCATTCATAAATCTTGTATAGTAACTCGTAAGACACAAGAAGCTCCTAATATCCGTCGGGGACAATGGTTTAGGCCAATTCCTAATTACATTGGTTTTCTTAGGATGCACTTTTATAACATCCCCCGACATCACATGACCCAAGAATGCAACCTCCTTTAACCAAAATTCACACTTGTCATATTTAGCATACAATCTCTCCTCCCTCAACCTTTGCAACACAATCCTCAAATAACCCATATGCTCCACCCTACTATGTGTGTAGATAAAAATATCATCAATGAAGACTACAACAAAGGAATCAAGGTAAGGTTTGAAGACCCTATTCATTAGGTCCATGAAGATGGCCGGCACATTGGTTAACCCAAAAGACATCACCACACACTCATAATTCCTATATTTAGTTTGGAAGGCCATCTTGGGAATGTCATACTCCCTCACCCTTACTTGATGATACCCGGACCGAAGATCAGTCTTAGAGAAGAAGCTAGCCCCTTGCAATTGGTCAAACAAGTCATCAATTCTTGGAAGAGGATACCTATTCTTGATGGTGACCCTATTGAGTTGTCGATGGTCAATGGACATTCTTAGTGACCTATCCTTCTTTTTCACAAACAACACCGGCACACTCCAAGGTGATTGACTAGGTCTAATAAATCTCTTCTCCAACAAATCTTTCAATTGCTCTTTTAACTCCCTCAACTCCATGGGGCCATAAAGTCAGGGGGAATGGAGATAGGGTGAGTGTCGGGAAGAAGATCTATGCCAAAATCTATCTCCCTCTCTGGAGGAACACGGGGAAGTTCAGTTGGGAAGGCACCAAGAAAATCATTTACAACTAGAACCGACTCTATGGAAGGGACTTTGGACTCCACATCTTTAACCCTCACAAGATGATACAAACACCCCTTAGAAATCAACTTATGGGCTATAATGCATGAAATGAATCTACTCTTGACCACCACATCTTGACTTTCCCACTCAAGCATGGGTTCATTAGGAAATTGAAACTTGACCCTACGAGTTCTACAATCAATAGAAGCATAGTAGGCATGCAACCAATCCATTGCAAGAATGACATCAAAATCTACCATGTCTAGTTTAACAAGATCACAAGGCAACAACTTAGGAAAAAATGCGAATAGGACAACTCCTATAAATTTTCCTAGCAACAATAGAGGCACTAGTAGGAGTAGACACTTCATATGACTCGTGCAACAACTCGGGGATGGCATGAAACTTTTTAGCAACAAGAGGGGTAACAAAGGAAAGAGTGGCACCCGGATGAATCAAAGCATACATATCAAAGTAAAAGATTTTCAACATACCGGTAACAACATCTAGGACCTCACCAACACCTTGCCTCCCATATAGAACATAAAATCGATTGTGCCTTGGGGCACCACCTTGAGGACCGCATTAGTACCACAGACCTTGCCACTGTTTCTTGGACAATCTACCTTCTTGTGACTCCCCAATGGGACCGCATTAGCACCCTGGACCTTGCCTCAATTTCTTGAACAAACTACCTTCTTGTGAACAAGCTCCCCACATTCATAGCATGCATTAGAACCCTTCAAACAAGGGTCATTATGACCCTTCCTATATCTAGGACACACACCAATAGGAGTCAACTTACCAACACCCTGAGGCCTAGGGAAGTCATTGGTAATCCACCTATTAGTAACATGAGGAGGCCCTAGGCCTTGATGAAATTTAGCACCCTTTTGGAATTTACCATCAAATCGGGCCCTCTTAGCCTCATGCCTCCTTCTCTTCCTCAATTTGTCCTCCTCCATTTGCTCGGCATAGGTCATCAACTGAGACAAGCCCATGCCACCAATTAGCATGGAAGATTGACATTCTTCACTTACCAAGTCGGAGACCCCCATCACGAATTTATTCATCCTAGATCTAGGATCGGCGACCAAATGAGGAGCATACTTGGAAAGTTGATTAAACTTGAGGGCATACTCTCTCACACTCATAACACCTTATTTCAGGTTCAGAAACTATACCAACTTTGCTTCCCTAAGCTCAAGAGGGGAAAGATCGATTTAGGAATGCAGATTTGAACTCCTCCCAAAGCATAATATTACCAACCCCCTTCTCACCTTTCCATTGCTCATAAAGAATTTGGGCTACCCTTTTGAGTTGACACGCCATAAACTCTACCTTTTCGTTTGGCCCAACACCCATGATATTCAAGATTTTGTAGACCTCATCAATGAACTCTTGTGGATGTTCATCAACCTTTAACCCATGGAAAATCAGAGGATTCAGCCTCATGAAGTCTCTTACCTTAGCTCTTGCGGTAGTAGCATGAGGGGCTTGGACTCCTTGGTGGAATTGTTTAGCCACTAATTGGGAAGCATAGTAAGAACATCCTGGAGCTCACCATTGCTAGGCTGCTCCTTGGGAGTTTGGGCCCATCTTCCTCTGATTTTTGACATGATCTAATGTAAAAAAGAATAATCGTTAGGGGAAAAAACTCACTACAACTCCATAGCACTACATAGAACATGAAGAAGGGAAACATTTACTAAAACATCTCATAGCCTCGTATTCGTAGTCATGACATGCTTCACAACCCTGAATAAGACTCTAATCAACGCGGCGTGTTGGACTCCGAGGATCTATCAACCTAGTGCTCTTATACAAAGTTTGTCATGACCCAAGCCTATGGCCTAGACATGACACAACATAAGGGGAACCTGACGGTACCCCAAGCAAGCCTCATAAAACATCATTATACATCCTCGAAAGCAATAAATAAAGGATTAAAGATAAACGAATAGGGAAATTGGGGCTAAGGGAAAAGCTTTCTCCACATCATAATCAAGAGACAAGAGTTAAACCCATATCATAGACATATAACATGTCCAACAAACACCTCTACATCATAGATAAGAGCGGGAGCCAAGACAAAATAACCAGGCTCGCCCTCATAGTCAAAAACAACATAAAAAGAGAGTCTCAATACATAATAGAATAAACATAGACTAGGTCCACGAAGTGGAGGACTCACCAACTAGATTGAATACCACCGAACTAGCCATGTGGAGGAAGATAATCAACTTGGGCACCGAATCTTACATGGTGATATCATGTAGGCATAGAGTATGGATTAGTACGTTTGAATGTACCAAGTATGTAGGATGCAATGTAACAATAAGTAGGCATCATAATCAAAATTCATAATATTAATCAATAGACATAATATAACAATATGACAGGTCTGTTCAATGCTTAAGTAATTCATGCTCATTAGGATATCATATGTGAAGAAGAGACCAAGCTAGTTGTTTAAGGTATAAACCCCTTAGTGGTTATGTGGTATAAACCCCTCACACGGTTGATGGTAATCACACCTTACCAACAATGACGAAGTATAAACCCCTCTCATGGTTGATAAGTATAAACCCCCAATATGGTTACCTGGGCTCATATCCCCCTCGGATTGGGTATGGTTTAATCCAATACTTTATATAAAGTATATCATATACATAAGCTCATTTCATCATCATTACATCATTCATATCATATTTCATACTTTGGATATTTAATTCCTTAAGAAACCACATCCAGACATTTTATCAAACACTTTGAGGGTGTGTAATAGGGGTAAAAGACCATGCAAATTAGTCATGAAATCATGCAAGAAAATCCATGGTAAATTCATCAATCAATTCCTTGCAACACCTTAAAGACATATACATCAAAACCCCTCATCAAATCTTACAATATATCCAAGATTTATAGCTCAAAGCATAGCAAAATAGTCACAACTTTACATAGCTTTAACATAGTGTACAGTGAATTTCATAATATGCAAGACAAATTTGTAAATGAACTTTAAAACATGCAATTTGAGTAAAAGAAGGCTTGAGTTTCATGGGAGAAAGGAACCTATGAAAGAAACCACATACCTTAGCTTATAGATGAACTTGGTGAAGATTGAAGATGGAGACTTGAAGCTTAAATAGCTCAAACTTGGGTTTTCATAAAATGAGCTTTCAGGAAACTTACAGCTTGAAGTGAATCCTTGAGTTCCAAAGTTTAGATTGAAATCCTTGAATTTGGAATGAGATAGTTGGTTGAGTCTTGGGGAGGTTCTTGAGAGGGTTTAGATCGATATAGAGTTGAAAATTTGTTAAGTATGGATGACTTTATGCTTAAGTGGGCATGGGGCTATGACCCCAATGCCCTTGGTCACATAAGAAAACTATGTAAAAAGTTGTATGGGTCCCCATCTGGTCCGCAAAGAGAAGGAACAAATAACCCTGCTTCGCCCCTGGCGCATCGCGGTCAAGGCAGGGATGCTCTCTGGATATTGTAAATTAGTGAAAATTATTTTTCTCTATGGGTTCTCTAAAATCAGAGTTATACCTATTTCTCACTCTACTTTTTCCCCCTGATTGAGAATATGAAGTCAGATTTTCGATATCACACACGGATTTTGAGATATATGAAAATTATGGTTATGGGCATTTCCAAAGCACATTTTTTAAGGGGGCTTTCAAAAAATTTGCTGGATAGGTGACTTAAACCATTGATGATCTCAGTTGTCAAAATGTATAAATGATTAGGGCCTCAAACTCGGCACCAAAGTAATCCTAATTGATAAAACTAAGGCCTTGAACCCCAATATCGAGGTGCTAATAATACTGTAGAAAGTGAAACCTCAAACTCTGAAATTAAGGTAGCGATAGACTTGTAAAAGCAAGGCCTCAAACCCAATACTCTTGTCAATCATAACTCTATAAAGGTGTGTCATCAAATCATAGTGGCTAGGTACTTATCACTCTGTAAAAAAGAGGCCTCGAACCCTGACACTCATGCATATATGGATGAAGGAGGAACCGAATCAAATACTTCCTCTATAGGGGCCTGATAATCTCCAAGACTTCCTTTCTATACTAACCAAGTCTATAATTAGCTATACAAGTGTGTGGCTTTTCAACCTATTGAATAATTCAATGACCCCACTTAGGTTCTAACTGAAATCGAAAGAAGTCGATCTCAAAGTCTGGGGTCATCAATGTGCCGCAGTAGTCAGCAAAAATGTTTGAAATTATGGATAATGGTATTCACAAGTGCATAGTTACTGTCTAGCTAAGGCCTAACTACATACTCTAAACTGCTATACCATTCCATAAAGTTCTTAGCCTGCTGGAGCGATGCGAAGGCATCTAAAGCAGGTTTTGTTCCTATTCTAAGGCCAACATACTTCATTAATTAGTAGAAGCAAAACAGTGATAATAACAATAAGATGCCCTTGTATTTTTTTTTTAATTCATTTTATACAAGTATTTATTAGAGTTAAGATAACTTTGCTTGACAATTAGGATTTCTTTACAAAGAAAAATATGAATAGCAATCATAGATATCTTACCAATCCAATTGGGTTTTTTCAGTATCACCAATGATCACATGCTCATAATCACCACAAGTACCCAAATGCACCTAGAACATACTTCAATAATAAGGCCACAACAATCTACTTTACCACAACTATTTCAATAATTTCACATGCTTACCAGGATTTAAGTATCTATGGAAAAATAATACTGCCAAAAGTAGAATAATCCAACCAGTCATACTATAAGTTCACGGCTACTCAGAAAAATCAACTAGGTCTATAACATAGATTCTAAAACTTGAAACAAATAAACTAGGTACCGCATCTAAAGTCCATCCAATTCAACATGATTTTACACTAACCAGCTCAGTTTAGATGGAAGAGAAGTTTTAGCATACTTTTAGGCTTACCATACACACTCAAATTGCTTTGTTGGGGCTATTCCTTTTGGTATTGCCTCTCAATGTCGCCAGATTTTCATAAATAGACTCACAATATCATTATGATCTTTTAGTGACTAAAATTCAAGCAACAATGACAGAGCAATTTTGTAGCCAAAAGGAGAAATATGGGACCTTTACCTAAAATTCTGGTATTAGCCCCAAAAACTAGTCCCAAAAACATGCTCACATCAATTAACATTACAAAAACTGAATTCAGGTTAGAAGTCAATACGAATGGACAAATAACATATCTTCAAAAAATTAAGCTATAAGGTAAAGAAATAGTTGCAGTTATAGGTGGAAAAATGCTAGAAATAAGCTTTAAATTCCAAAATGTACCACCAACAATGATCATCGCAAAAACCATCTATAATAAAGCCAAGAATCACTGAAAATGGATAATCATACCTCAATAAATCACCCCCCAAAAATTCTCCAAAAGTTATCCCAAAAATAAACATAACAACAACTATAACCACAACTTTTACCTGAGCAAAGCCTCTACTCAACTTTTCGATTTTGCTAATGCATTCCCTATGAACTTTCTTCGAAACTGGACACTTAGAATCATCAAATTTGGATCTAAAATGCTCAAGAAAAGGCCTTGGAAAGTGTTGAATGTATGAAGAAATTTATCCAAGTTCAAGGTTAACAGTACCTTTCGAAATTTCTATAGCAACCCAAATGGTCACTATAGCGACCCTTGCACAAAAAGGTGGGCCTCGCTATAGCAAGGACCTAGTCGATATAGTGGAGCTACTATAACAAGTCATGGGTTGCTATTGCAATACCCTGCTCCCTATATAGGTGTCGCCATAGGGACTTCCTTATCGCTATTGCGACATCATTAGCGATCCCAAGACTGTTATAGTGATGACACTAAGTATTAGTTATGGCAGTTGATTTTTCCCAACTTCATTCAAAATTCATTTAAGACCCTATTAATGCAAATTAACTATGTTACGTTACTAAGAATGACATTTCAAATTTGATGGCGTAGTCAAAAGTTCTATACAAGGTCGTTTAGATTGAATATGGATCCCACTCCTACGATTATTTTTTTGTAAATTTCCATCAAGGGGCTCGAAATGAGCCCGGATGCCTTGGGAACTGAATGAAGGGTTAGTCTAGACCAAATATGTTGTTTAGAACTAATCGTACTATCAAAATTTGCATTCAGTCATGTCGAATATTGACCAAATTCAACTATTGGCAATTTTAGAAGGCTAAAATGCAAGACTTGGGACAAATCAACTTTTCAAGATATAAGGACCTGCGACTTAAAAACTGCTTACCTCTCTAACGAAAGACCAAGAAACTTTTCGACCAATGCCAGTAGGTGATAATGACATGGGTCACTATAGGAATGCTCTAAGTAAAAATTATAAGGTAAGTGAAAAATGACCCCGAGGACCATTACACCACATATCGTGGTATGTCTCGTGGATGGTGCTCTTCACCTAGACCTCATTGAAATTATGTAAGGTGCACTCGACTGACCCACCATAGATTATGGTGCCCACCATAATTTATAGTGCATGTACCATGGTGGTGTTATGTCTGTGCCTAAACTTTTATCGAATACTTATGGATTATTATACCCTAACAATTAGTTTCTAACCTATTCTATATAATGTTGATAGAAATGTAGGCTTCCACTGAGTGTAGGGGACGAGGTTCCTCGTAGGAATGGTAGTGAATATAGAATAGCTAAAGCAGTAAACAAAAGTAGCAAAGTAAAATAAGACAAGTTGTTTTATATGAAAACCTCCTTACTCAAGGGAGCAGAAAATCATGACCCATACTCATAAGATTTCAACCCAAATCCATTCAGAATCAAGGGAGAAAAGATTTGGATTACAACCTCTTGCAATCAAGGAACCTAACTCTACATCCCTTCCCCCTCACTACGATAACTCTACCATAGGTACAAACTAACTAAGTAGCTACTCTGCTACCTACTAAATCGACTAACACTAGCCAACTTAGACTTCAACGCCTTCCATAGCTAATACTAGCAATAAAGAACAAAAACTTGATTAAATATCAGATTCCTTTATAGATTAAAAATTGATTTACATGATGCAAGTAATGTTTCAGCACAATGAAGTGGACAAAGTAAAGATACAACTCTAATTTTTCCTTCTAAATGTACTACTCAAGAGCCTCACTAAGAACACTCACACAATATGTGTAGAAATCCTCAAGAATTTCTCTTCAAGAAAAGTTGGGTATATATACCTAAGAATATAACCATTTAGAGAAATTTTATTGTCTAGACAATTTCTACAGAGCAGGCTGATGCGCACCAAAAAATAACAAACTTGTAGGTGCATAGGATATTATTTGTCGAGGGCTTCTTCTAGGATATCAGTACACATAGGACCAAGTCCCTAATCTATTCCATTCCCATCGTTTATGAATTCATCAAAACATCTTAAGATCATTTCCCTCCTTTTATGTGAAGACAAACACAAAACATTTCCTAGCAATGACTTTGATCACATTTAGCATTCTTCAGCACAAGTTCTCCCTATCAATAACATCACAACATCAATTCAACTAGCTAATATGTCTTTATGAGTTTCCCCTTGTCACCAACAACTGAGTGAAATTGTTTGGCTATGAAAACATTAACAATTTTTCCCCTTTTGGCATCATAAAAAGAACGAACAATAAACACAACATTAATGCAATACAAAAACAAGGTAAGAACAAGTTCAAAAGATAACACAATCATAAATTAATAGAATCAATTATAGCTAAAAGAAGAAAAACATAAAAATATCATTCTATAAAAAGCCAATTACCATCAGACATTACATAAGACCATGCAAACAGAGATCCAACATCACAACAAGAAAAAGATAGGCTGGAACCTAGGAAAGAGAGGGGAGTTTGGAGTTAAGGAATGGACTACAAGGGTGAGCCTAGAATTTGACTCTAAGTGATGGTTAAGGATTTGGTCCTTGAGTTTTGCAACTTCAATTGACAGGTCTTCATTCTTAGCTTTTAACTTCTCTAACTCATCAAAATCAAGTCCCTCTGCTTGTTCCATAGATAGCTTAGACTTTATTAAAGCTATCTCATTATCCTAAGCACTGAGAAGAGCTATAATATCTTCAATGTGATGCCTCAACCCCTCCTTCTCTGCAAGCAACTCATATGTTCTACTTAACTTCATTGACCTTCCTTCTATGCACTTACACTGCATCATAGTATGCAAAGAGAAAGTCTACTTCACCATACCCCTAGTCCCAGCCTCCAAAGGAAATCAAAAGTTACTAAGCACTCATGTCAAGAAGTAACCAAATCCTAACCCATGTTTGCCATATCTTATGGTCAAAATTTTACTTATATGTCCTAAGATTATAGTTGGGAGGTTGCTAGGATCACCTTTAATCAAGTTCTCTATGAGAAACAAATCAGTGTAGATGCCACTTTCACTTCTCTGGTCGAAGTAAAAGAACCTTGTCTAAAAATTCAAGTTAGGCATTTTCCTAATTTTTTCCATTGAAGTTTTAGAATAGGTCATTCCAACAACTAACTTGATCCCTTCACATGGTACCTTCAATACTCCAGCTAAAACTTTCTCACTCAAAACTAACTTTCTCTCACCTACTTTTGTGGTTAAACTACCATCATCTTCAATCACAACATTATAGTAAAACTCTCTTATTTGAGATTCATACAAGTTAGAGACAGAACCCAAAAAAATATTTCCAGGATTGTAACTCTACCACATCTTCCAGGTCATGCATATTGGGCTTGGGCAACACCTCAATATCAAATATTCTACCACTAAGAACCTTTTGTGTCCTCATCACTTTAATTCTTTCCTCTCATGCAAGTACTTGTTCAACCTTTTAATCTGAACTAGGTTGCTTACCAGACTCAAAGACAGGTTTATGAATAACACTTCTTTTTGCTTTCTTTGTTTTCTTCTCAGCTGATGATTTCCTCTTTCTTTTGTTTTCAATAAGCTCTTCATATACATCAACTACACAAGTTTTAGGTACTTGGACCCTCACAGTACTTTTTTTCCTCAACATTATTACAGTAGAAGTACTACTTCTACTCTCCTTCATCGCATCACTAAATAATTTGTTAGTTGGTCTCCTTGTATGATACTTACACCTTCCAGATTTAGAATAACTAGTCACATTTTCTTTCCCCTTTTTGGAAGCATGAACTATTTTTCTCCCAACTTTCCATGAGAGTGGAAGATTATCTTCAAAATCCTTATCCTCAAACGTTGTATAAGTTATAGGAAACATTTCTTCAAAAGCAATTAATTTTGGAATCTTACTATGATCTACATTCATCACTACCTCTTATTATTCAAAAGGAACGTGCAACCCTTCCTCCATATCAAATAAAGTTCCTGCTATAAGTTCCTCACTTACTATATGAATGTTCAATTCACCCCCTTTATCTTCAGGAAAATCACCTTCTATAACCAAGTTAGATGAGGGGTTTACGGGAGAACTAGGTTGAGGTTGTGGGTTAATGGCATACTAACCCAAAGTAAGTATATATTATGTAGAATCAAAGGGTAGTGGATATTGAGAGGAGTTTAAATTAGGAATTTCACAGGGTTCTTTGGACTGAGATTTTGGAAAGAGGAAACAAGTTTTATTTCAATTGTTTCCATGGAGGTGTTTTGGGAAGAAGAAATGGGAGACTCAGATAGAGTGTTAGTGTGTAAGACTATTTCGTTTAAAGCTTGAAACATTTCCTGATTAGAGTTCAAGGGTTGAGACATTTTGAATCAATGAGCTGGTTCTGAAAACAATAAAGAGAGTAGATGAACTTTTGTGATTTTGAAAATTCTAAAGGAAAATGCTATAATATATAAGGTCCTACAAGAACTTTTGTCTTAGCCAAAGGGGTAGAATATGTAATTGAAAGGTTTTAGGACATTGGAACGTACAAGAATGGATCAGCTTTTTAGGACTGATGTGAAATCTATCAACTGACATAAAGCTGACACAGAGTACTAATGATGGATCTCAATTGTAAATCAAATGAACATAGTGCATACCTTTAAGAAAGGACCAGGTCCTTCTAAAATTTCAGGTGTTATACTTTTCCAACTTCTGGCTATCTTGACTAAATTATTTATGGTTGTATACCTACAAAAAATACAAGATCTATCTTTACAATAGCAAGTATTATTAAAAAAAAAAGGATACCTATCCTTCTTATTATAGCTAAAAAGAGATTAATTTGCATCCAAAGACTAAGCATTTATTCAAGCTTTGACATCCCCAGCTTTATCCTATTCTTCTCAAATTAATGTCTGCTTAAAGCCTTTGTAATGATATCTACAATTACATCTTTACTCTTGCAAATTTCCATGTATATTTTTGCCTTTACAACATTATCCCTAAGGAAGTGATGTCTCACATCAATGTGCTTTGACCTCTGGAGATGAACCGAATTCTTTGCCCTATTCAATGAACTTGTGGTGCCACAAAGCAATGGAATAGTACGTGTGATGATACCAAAATCCTTTAGTTTCTACTTTATCCATAGAAATTGAACACAGTAAGAGGCAACAACTACATATTTAGCTTCAGCAGTTAAAATAACAACAAAATTTTATTTCTTATTTCCTCAAGATACAAGACATGATCTAAGGAAGTAAGTTACTCTGAAAGTGCCCTTTCTATTAACTTCATATCTAGCATAATCAACATCAGTGTAGCCTGTAAACTCACAAAAATCACCTATAGGATAGCAAAGAACCAGGTCCTATTCTTTCAAGTACATTAAGATTCACTTTATTGCCTTTAAATGGGACTCCATAGGCTTAGACTGAAACCTAGCACACATTCCAACATAGAAAACAACAATAGGATGGGTTGCAATTGATGTTACCCAAGCTACACCACCTTTTATATGCTAAAGCAATTGTTATCGAGATATATAACCTAACCAATGTTAGGGCCGAATCCCATAAAGAATATGGTAGACTTAGCAGAATTTAATTGCAATTCAGGTTCATTAACCAACATATCTCCCCAAAAGCGGGGGGAGGGGGGTTATAATAACTATAAAAAGTAATTCTAAGCTAAGACAACTATAAACCAATATTAAGATGAACTAGGGTATTATGTTCCCCTTGATTCACTAACTCAGTATTACCAGATAATCGAATTTTTTTCTGGTGTCTAGCATGCGGAACAGTGAGTTATGTTCACCAAATCCTTTAGCCAAGGCAGGAGGTGAATTTTACTATGTGATTTGGTCTATCCCCCAGTGTGACACTACTAACCCTTACCTATTTCCCGGCATAACCTGCCCTCGGCCTAGTTTGGTTAATTAGATGAGAAACATCGATCTATTCCTATTAATTAATCTCTTTTCCTATTCATTACAATCTTGATCAAGTCAGTAACACTAGGTGGGTTTTTATTTTGGCCACCATTAGAAAGAATTAGAAATGAAGAGAATTAATTAATACATGCATGCACATTTTTCAAAAATTATGAATCATCTAGTTTTATCTTATTTGTTCTTCATGGTTCCCACAACCCTAACTATGGATTTGGATACTCCTAATAAGTGTAACTTAAGGACTTATGCATTTGAATAACATAACTGAGCACCTACAAAAAAGAATTGACCACAAGAAATCCAACTCTTCAATGAGAATCACAGGATTAAAAGGTGAAAATAATGCCTTACAAGTGTTTCTCAAACTCTCTAATGTTTTTCTCTTTGTTCCCCCTTTATTATTTGTGAGAAATAAACTTAAAAACCAACTATTTATAGTATTTAAAATACAAAAATAAAACAAAATAGGACAACTGGATCGAGAGGCTCTATGAGGTACTCTACGGACTGTATATCAGTTTATGGCTTGTGATCGGGCTTTCGTAAACTATTGCTTTAATTATGGACATGTATTCTATTACACCCCTCTACAACCCTTTTAATGGCCTATAGGGGGTTTCAGATGAAATTTATACAAGTTGCCACCTTCTGATCTTCAGGGTACAATACCAAGTCTGCGGCACATAAAGTCTTCTACGACTTGTCTACATGTTCTTAGACTCAACTTCCGAAATATAACTTTCACTGAAATTGCACATGAAACCCCTTTTACATCTCATAGAATATATACTCTAGTGGCAATAAATGGTATCGTGGATCATCATTTTCAGCAACTTCTGCATACTTTGCCCAAAAATAGTGCCAAATCGGAATCCTGCAAAAAAAACATAAAAACACATCAAACCCACTAACATCACTTTGAGAACATACAAAATTCCAAGTATTTAGCATCAAAAGTGTTGTATTTTGACAACACATCAACACTCTCAACTTAAAGTTATTTCTTGTCCTCAATCCACGGACTCAATCTATATAAGCAACACATAAACACTCATAACTCAATGTAATGGCATATATCTTATCAAACCTAAGCACATATACCTACACCACCTTCAAAACACAATTAGATAGCTATTGAAATGACCCCTAATAGTACCTGAAAATGTACCTTGGAAGTGCTCGCAATCGTATTTTCCATAAATCTAAAACTCCATTCGTTATTTCAAAAATCTGACTTCATATTCTTGTTCAGCGGGTCAAATTAAGTGAGAAATGGGTCTAACCAAAATTTTAGAGAAATCGTATCAAAATCCAAAATTTGTAAATGCAAATTCCAGAGACGAATCAGTGTCATCAGCGTGAAGCGCCTCCGTATAAAAAGTGTCTATCATTTTTTATTCAGTCTAAGACTTTTATGTCTTGGGCTTAAGCCTTCCCACACATGAAAATACCTATACTTAGCCTTATTTTATCCTCATATCATCCTAAAAATTCCCCAATACTCACCAAAACACTTAGCCATATTTTTCTCTCCTAAATTCAAGTCTTAAACCCTCATCATGATCTTAAGGATTTCACTCAAGCTTGAAGTTTCCATTAATGTCTTCTTCAAGAAATTCTTCAAGGCCAAGGTATCCATTGGGTCCTTTTACCCATGGTGCCCACTCCTCTTTTCTACTTAAATTGCATAATTTAAAATTGATTTACTCATGAGTCTTGATTATTATAAATTTCACTGCATAATAAAATGGGGTTTCACTAAAGTATGATTGATTTAGCCTGTTTTGAGCTAGAAATCTTAGATCTAATATGGGATTTGGTGAAGGGTTTTGATATATGTTGCTTGAGGGTTTTACAAAGTGTTGACAAATGGTTTTACATAGGATTTACTTGCATGATTATACTCTTGAATTACATAATTTTTCACTAGTACTACACACTCTCTAAGTGTTTGATAAAATATCCGGATATGGTTTCTTGTGGAATTAAAGGTCCAAAGGATGTCTTATGAGTTGAATGACTTTATAATGATGAAATGAATGTTTATAAGAGTTATATTTATGAGAAGTATCTATGTTATTATACAATGACCATGCCTAGGGGGGAGGGGTGCTAGACCTTGACCACCTACATGGAGGGTGTGATGTCCATTAACCAATAAGGGGTTGATACCTTGACTACCTAAATAGAGGGTGTGATGTCCATTAATGGGTAAGGGATTGATACCTTGACTTCTAAATGGAGGGTGTGACATCCATTAACCGGCAAGGGGTTGATACCTTGGCCATCTAAATGGAGGGTGGGATGTCCATTATCCATTGTTGAGGGGTTGATACCTTGACCACCTTGATGAAGGGTGTGATGGTCATCTGCCAATTAACGGGTATATAACTTGATCACTCTCTAAGGGGGTTCCAAACCTTTGATTCTAAGCACGAGGTTCTAGGTCTATGATAATGGTCTCCTTCTACTTATGTATTATGACTTATTTAAACATGATTTTAATTCAAGCATCATTCATGCTTGTCATGTCGTTACTATGCTATCCATTGTCTATGTTTATGCATTTCGATTATAATGCCTATCTCTTGTTGCATTGCATCCTACATACTTAATACATTCAAATGTACTATCGTATATTCTATATCTACATGATGTTACCATGTATGAATCAGGGCTCCATTTGGTCATCATCTTCCTCAACGTGGCTAGTGGCATCCATTCTCAGGATAGTTGGTGAGTCCTCATGTCCGAGGATAATATCTATGTTCTTATGCTATGTACTAAAGACTATTTTTCCTTTTGGTGTACTTTGTCTATGAGGGTGAACCTGGTTGTCTCTCTTGGCACCCGCGAAGTTCTGTGTTAGAGGTGTTGTTGGACAAGATATGTACTATGCTTGAGCTTTGGCTCACTTATGATATGCAAGCTATTTAAATATAAGTGTCTTTCCCATAGTCCACAATTTCCCCTTGTTTATGTTTCTTATGATGAATTAGCTTGCTTCTGCGACCAAGGATGTCTGATGATATGATCTAAGGCTTGTTTAGGGTTCCTTCAGGTTCACCAATCGCCAATCACATCTAGGCTCTAGGCTTGGGTCGTGACAAAGATGGTATCAGAGCACTAGGTTTTTAGATCCTTGGAGTCTAACACACCGTATCAATTAGAGTCTTATTCATGGTTGTGTTGTGCACCTCGACTATGAGTAGGAGGCTATGAGGCTTTTTAGGAAATGTTTCCCTTCTTCATGTTCTAAGTCATGCTATAAAGTCGAAGTAAGCCTTCCTCTAACGATTGTTCTGTTTTATGCTAGATCATGCCTAACACTCAAGGAAGAAGGGCCCAAACTCTTGGCGAGTAACTTACCAATGGTGAGCTCCCGGATGCTCTCACTATGCTTGTCTAAGTTATGGCCTATCAAGGAGCCTAAGCCCCTCATTCTACTACCCTGGGAGTTAGGGTAAGAGACTTCATGAGGATGAATCCTCTAGTGTTCCATGGGTCAAAGCTGGATGAAGATCCACAAGAGTTTATAGATGAGGTCTACAAGAATTTAGCTATAATGGGTGTTGGGCTAAATGAAAAGGCAGAGTTGGTGGCATACCAACTCAAAAGGGTAGTCGAAATATGGTATAAACAATGGAAGGGGGAGAAGGGAAATGGTAATGGGGTGCTTTGGGAGGAGTTCAAATTGGATTTTCTTAATAGGTTCTTCCCTCTTGAGCTTAGGGATGCTAAATTGGTGGAGTTCATGAACTTGAAACAAAGTGCTATGAGGTAAGGGAGTATGCCCTCATGTTTACCCAACTTTCGAAATATGCTCTTCAATTGGTGTCCGATGCAAGGATTAGGATGAATAAATTTACGGTAGGTGTTTCTGACTTGGTGAGTAAGGAATCTTAGTCTGCTATGTTGATTAGTGAAATGGATTTATCACATTTGATGACTTATTCCAAACAATTGGAGGAAGAAAAAGATGAGGAAGAAGAAGGGTAAGGATGCCAAAAGGGCCCGTTTTGAAGGAAAGTTATGGAGTCCCAAAGATAGAAGGGCTATGGTGCTTTATGTTAGGTTCCCAAGGTGTGGTAGATGCCATGATGGCCCATGCTTGAGAGGTGTCGATGGTTGTTATAGGCATGGAGAGATGGATCATAAGATGAATGATTGTCCTCGTAAGCGTCATGAGGGTTAGGATGGTGAAGTTCATCAAGGGGGATCTCCAAGATGTAATCGATTCTATGCACTTCAAAGGTGGAAAGAGGTAGATGGGGCCCCCGATGTTGCTACCAGTATGTTGAAGTTTCCTTGACATAGATGTGTGTGCATTGTTGGGATCAGTGTGCCATTGTCTCTTTCTTTATTCTTTTTTGTTTCTAGAAAGTCCATAAGCATTATTCCATTATTATATTGCATTAGGTATTACCTTGTGATTTGTTGGAGTTGATGTGGTGGATTTTGATGTTGTACTTGGAATGGAATAGTTCTATGAATGTTGTGTAACCTTTGGTGGTAGGACCCATAGAGTTAGATTCCAACTCCCTAATGAACTCGTCTTTGAGTAGGGGGTTGTCAAGTGTTAGCAAAAGAGGTAGGTCCATTCTTGTCTTAAGTTTTAATTGATCTATAAGGGTTTCCCCATGTTCTTATTGCATAGAATTGTTGTCTTGTGATCTTGGATGGATTTAGCTTGATGGGTTAGATGTCTTGAGATAGTTTGGACTACTTGCATAGCATGGTTTCAGTGAGTGTTGAGTCCATAAGGTTGTGATGGGATGGTTAAGGGTGGTCGATATATTTGGTCAACTACAATGGGCTAGTCACTTCTCTAAGGTTGATTTGAGATTCAGGTTTTGTTCTCAAGTGAGGATGAGGGCAGGTGATATCCCTAAGTGTCTTTTCAGACATTGAGTGAGCATTATTAGTATTGATGGAGTTGTTTGGCTGACTTATGCACCGGTGGTGTTTGCGGGTTTCTTGAATAGGGTCTTAAAACCATACCATGATATGTTTGTAGTAGTCTCTAGTGATGAGGTGTTGATTTGTTTAGAGCTTGTGAATCATTTCGGGTTAGTGTTGCGAGTCTTAGAGGATGATGAAACAACCCTAAAAAGTGCCTGAAAATGTGCCTTAGAAGTGTCTGGAATTGTAATTTCCATATATCTAAAAATTCATTCGTTATTTTGAAATCCAACTTCATGTTTTTGTTCAGGGCATCAAATTGAGTGGGGGATGGGTCTAACTTGAATTTTAGAGAAACTGTATCAAAATTCGAAAATCACAAAAAAATGCTATTTAGGAGGTTCAACTTTGAACTGGCATATCTCTTAGCACACAAAGAATTGATGGCCCACGCCCTTAGAGCTTTTTGAATTAGCTTTTCAATGCATTTGTTTTCACCTCATTCCGAGTTCGGATGAAGGATTTATGCCCATTTTCATAGAACTCATTTGTGCAGAAAATACAATTTCCAGAGACAAATCCGCCATACTTCCAATATGCGCCCCTATTCTTTTGTGTGCCTATTTTAATTTTTTCGATACAAGACTTATAATTCTTGAGCCTATGGGTTCCCACACTTGAAAGTACCTATACTTAGCCTTAATTCACCCTCATATCATCCTAAACATTTTCCAATACACACTCAAACACTTAGACTAATATTTCTCGCAAGATTCAAATCCCAAAACCCTCATCCGAATTTAAGGGATTCCTTCAAGCTTCAAGTCTCCATTAAAGTCTTCTTCAAGAAATTTTTCAAGGTCAAGGTATGTAGTGTTGAACCATTGGGTCCTTTAACCCATGGTGCCTAAGCTTCATTTTTACTAATATTGCATGACGTAAAGTTGATTTTACATGTGGGTCTTGTACATTAATAAATTTACTGCAAAATGATTTGAGTTCATGAAAGTATGGTTAATTATCATGTTTTGAGCTCTAAATATTGGATCTAATGTTATATCTGACGAGGGGTTTTGATGTGAATGGCTTGGGGGGTGTTGTAAAGTGTTGATTGATAGTTTTACAAGAGATTTTCTTGCAAGATGTTGTACATAAATTGCATCGTCTTTTACCCCAACTACACCCCTACCCAAGTGTTTGATAAAATGTCCGGCTAGGATTTCTTGTGGAATTGAAGGTCCAAAGCATGTGATATGATATGATTGATGTTATGATGATGAAATGAGTTTATGTACATGATAAATACTATATAAAGTGTTGCATTAGACCATGTCCAATTCGAGGGGTCTAAGAACCTGGATAACCGAGATAGGGGTTTGTACCCATTAACTGAGAGAATGGTTAGTATTTCTTCACATAGTAATGGGGCAACATCATCACTAACCGGGTTGTGGGTTTGTACTCACCAACCGAGTGAAGGGTTAGTACTTCACTACCTAGGTGATGGGGTGACATCATCACTAACCGAGTTGGGTGTTTGTACTCATCAACCGAGTGAAGGGTTAGTACTTCACCACCTAAATGATAGGGCGACATCATCACTAACCCCAAGGGGTTTGTATCTTGGAAATTTAATTTGGTCTATTCTACACATATGATATCTTATATGCGTAAGGGTTTTCTAAAACATGTTTTACTCTAGCATTGATAATGCATGCCATATTGCTATATCATGCCGATTGCCTATTGTTATGCATTTTGATTATGATGCCTATCTCTTGTGGCATTGCATCCTACATACTTAGTACATTCAAATATACTAAAAATACTCTTGCCTATATGATATCACCATCTAGGAAACGGAGCCCAAGTTGATCGCCCTCCTCCTCCACATGGCTTGTCGGTACTACTTAAGCTAGTTGGTGATTCTTCCAGTCCAGGGAGCTTAGTCTATGATACTCTTATTATGTATTGAGACATTCTTCTTTATGTTCTATTTTGACTATGAGGGTGAGCCCGATTACTTTGTCTTGACCACCGCTCTTATCTATGTCGTAGAGGTGTTGTTGGATATGCTATATCTCTATGATATTAATCTTGACTCTTTTGTCTCTTGATGTTGTTGTCACGTGAGCTTCCCCTTAGTCCCATTTCCCCTTTTCTACTCCTTCATATCGTTTTCATGCTTCTGCGACTAGTGATGTGTAATGATAAATTAAAAGGCTTGTTTGAGGACCCTTTGGGCTCCCCATTCGTTGTGTCATGTCTAGTCCCTATATTGGGTCATGAAAAAACATGGTATCAGAGCTTTAGATTTGTAGATCCTCGAATTCCAACACACAGCATCAATTAGAGTCTTATTCATGGTTGTGTTGTGCACCACCACTATGAGTAGGAGGCTTTGAGACGTTCTAGGAAACGTTTTACTTCTTCATGATCAATGTTGTGCGATATAGTTAGGTCCCCTAAGGCTTATTACTAACCCTTAATCATTACATTATAGGATATATCTCAAGCTACTCAGGATGATGCTATGATGAATGTGAAGATTTGCTATGCTCTATGGAAGGTGGCCAAAGTGGCGACAAAATTGGCAACTCACCTTTGTCAACAAGTGGGTGCTCCTGAGACTTTTAGAAGTGAGAGGGGAGGTAGTTAGGCCAAGAGGGTCCATAATGTGGGTAAGTTCCAAAGCTCTAAGGGGAGAGGTAGAGGTGGTGTGGTGCATTATGTTAGGTGCTTGAAATGTGGTAGGTGTCATGGTGGCCCATGCTTGAGAGGTACTAAATCTTGTTATGGTTGAGGGGAGATGGGTCATAAGAAAATGGATTGTCGTCAGAAATGCAATAAGAGTAAAGAGGGTGATGATGGGATG
Organism: Solanum ossicruentum; assembly: GCA_025774065.1. Classification (NCBI taxonomy): domain Eukaryota; kingdom Viridiplantae; phylum Streptophyta; class Magnoliopsida; order Solanales; family Solanaceae; genus Solanum; species Solanum ossicruentum. The sequence continues at coordinate 41,888 of JAOTQR010076789.1, forward strand.
AATCGTCTTAGATACCCAAAATCTGGGAGGACTCATAGTGACATATGTTGGAGGAAAACGGGTGTATACTTTGGGTGTGTTGAGATTGACCACAGAATTTTAGATTACCCATATGGTTGACCTTTAGATCAAGGTAGCCGTCTTGATCAAGTGGCTCAAAGAGAGGATGAGATGTCCGATGCTATTACTAGTAAGTTGATATTTTATTGGTTTTGTTGTACATGTATTGTTAGGTCTGGCGTGCCACTATTTCTTCTCTATTCTTTTGGGTTCGTAGTGGGGCTTATTGTGTGCCCAAGGTTTTGTGTGAATCTTTTGTTGTCTATTCTTTTGTTGGGTTTATTATTGTTAGAAGGTTTATAGGTGTTGATCCAGGTTTGTATTGCATTAGGTCTTGCTTTGTGGTTTGTTGGAATTGGCATGGTGGATTTGGATGTCATTATAGGAATGGAATGGTTGCAAGTAAGTTGTGTCTTCATAGATGGTACGATCCATAGAGATAGCTCCTGATTCCCTGATGAGCCCATCTTTGAGTGGGAGGTTGTTGAATGGTAGCAAGGGATGTAGGTCCATTTGTTGTATTATGGCACAATTGGGTTCCAAGGGGTTAAATTTGCTATCTTGTCAGAAATGGAGGTGTTGAACCTAAGTTGTTTTGTCTATAGAATTGTAGTTGTTGGTAGTTGAGGCTTTGAATGTCCATTATGATATTTTGAATTTTGGGGTAGTGTCCTTTGGTTTGGCTAGTACACCGGGTATGCCTATAAGTTTCATGAGTAAGATCTTTAGTCCCTACTCTAATAGGTTTATGGTGGTTTTGGTGATGATATAATGGTTCGTTTCACTAATGAGATAGTGCATATGAGTCTTTGAGGGTAGAACTACAAAGTTTGGGGGCGAAAGTTGTATGCTAAATGGGAGGAATGTGAGTTTGGTTGCAAGAGGTTACCTTCCTAGGACATGCAATGTCGGGTGATGGTATTAAGGTAGACCTTAGTAAGAGACAAAGTTGATTAGTGATTAGCCTAGACCTTACTTCATCAGATATTAGGAGCTTCTTAGACTTAGTGGACTATTACCGGAGTTTATGAATAGGTTCTCTTCTATTGCTTCTCCTATGACTTAATTGACCTAAGTAAGGCCAATGTTGTGATCAACATTTTGAATAGGGTAATTTGATAGGTCCAAGAGTTGCTATTTCATGTGTTATTCCGTTGTGCTAGTAGAATTCGTGTGTATTTTGGTTGATCCTTGATTCCTTCTAATCAAGGAGACCCAAAATTATTCTGAAGAAAACCTACATGGATTTTACTTATTTTAATTTGGGATTTGAATGTTATGATTCCTAAAATTCTGTTGATACATGGGTAGTGTTTATTTGATGATTTTAATGTGATTTAAGATGTTATATGAAGATCAACTTTGGGTTTATGAAGTTACCAATATGTATGTTCCCTTTTTTGAATGATTTATGCATGAGAGATTACACTAATGATTTAAATATGGAATTAATTATGTTCTCACTTCAACTTCATAATATAAATGTTGATTTTAAATGGAGTCTTAATTACCTGTCATTTTCTTATTCTTCATAGCATATGTATTTATGTGCATGGATTATTTTGAGAATAATTATTATATGGGTACACCCAATTTCATTTCATAGTATGATTTTGATAAAAGGTTGGTTATGACACTATTGTGATCACATATATGTCTTTGATTTTGGCCATTTAACCATTTTGGTGCTTGCACCATTTTGTATATGAATGGACTATTCCTAGGCAAGAGTATTATGAGTATGAAATTATGATTTGGGCATTTGAGCCTAAGTATGAGTTATTATGAATGTCATTTGGCTTTTAAGCCCAATTGAGTACTGAAATGATTTGGAAAATGACTATTGCCTCTTTGAATGTATGTAAATGCATATTATAAGTATTCTTGTAGGATGACGACTTAGCTTGTTGTGTTGCGGGTCTTGGGGTAGTTTGGGCTACTTGCATAGCATGTTTCTAATGAATATAGAACCCGTAAGGTTGTAATATGATGGGTAAGGATGGTCGATCTATTTGGTTAACTAATATGGCTCGGTCACTACTCTAAGATTGATCTTTGGTTCAGATTTTGTCTCCAAGTGAGGATGAGGGTAGGTGATATCCCTAATTGTCCTTTTTGGACTAGGAGTGAGCATTTTGAATATTGGTGGAGTTGTTTGGTTGGCTTATGTGTCGGTTGTGTTTATGGGTTTCATAAATAGGGTCTTAAAACCCTACTTTGGTAAGTTTGTCATGGTTTCTAGTGATGAGGTATTAAATTAATTAGAGCTTGTGAATCATTTGGGAGATTGATTGCTAAATATGATAGGTGTTAGTTGAGGATAACAAGAAGGTTTTTAGAACTCCTTAGGGATCATGGTATGAGTGTGCATTGGTTCTTCTGGTAAGGCTAGTGTTGTAGTTGGTGCTCTAGGTAGCTAGTACGTGTGGGTAATGGTGGTAAGGAGATGCCTAGTAGAGTCCATCGGTTGGCTAGAATGGAAGTTAGGTTGAAGGAAGTTGAGCATGGTAGTATAGTGTTCTTGTTGGTTCCAAATCTTCTTGGGCTAAGAGGTATAGAATAGGTAAGGCCTTAAGCTCCACCGCATTAGAGTTGGAAGTTTAGGGTGAGCAAATGATAGCGTGGATGTTGTCTTCCAAGGGGAGATGGTAGTTCATGGCAACAAGTGGAATAGGTGTATTTAAGATTGACAATTGAGTTGAAGATTATGAGTCCTTATAGTGTACATAGAGAGGTTGGAAAGGTTTCATAAGTTGGGGATGGCCTATAGGATATAGATATGGTTCATCCGGTTCTTCATACTTCTAGGTGGAGGGGATGTATTGGTGACTCTAGTGCTATGATACTCTTTGATTTTGTGAGTGATATGGAGGACAAGTTGGCTTAAGAGAAGGTCCTGGTTGGGTTGTTTGATGGATGAGTGGAGAAGTTGATTGATAATGATGCAGTGTTCTTCAATGTCCTTTGGGAAGAGTCGTCTATCCGTATGTGTCTCTCGGGGAGTTGGAGCGGGTATGGAGGAGCAATATCCATATATCTTTCATTCTATTCAAGATTATGATAACACGTCAAGTCTCTTTTATGATTCTAAGTCTCATGTTTCAGCCCCTATGTCATTCATATGCATTCATGTTTAAGTTGGAAAGTTTATGATGATTTACATTTATGTTGAGATTTTGAAAATGGTGTTTTAAATGTAATGTTGCATTATTGTTTGGGATAATTTGTTTATGATCAGTCTTCTCATGTATGTTTCTTCTACATTTGGGGATGAATGTTCCCAAGGGGGAGATATTGAAACGACCCCAAAAAGTGCCCAAAAATGTGCCACGGAAGTGCCCGGAATCGTAATTTTCATATATCTAAAAATCCATTCGTTATTTTGAAAATCCGACTTCATATTCCTGTTCAGGGAGTCAAATTGACTGGGAAGTGGGTCTAAATTGAATTTTAGAGCAACCGTATCAAAATCCAAAAATCGTAAAAAACCCGCTATTTAGGAGGGTCAACTTTTGAAGGAGCATATCTCTTTGCACATAAAGAATATAGTGGCCCACAACCTACCAACATAAAGCTCTTTGAATCAGATTTCCAATGCACTTGGTTTCACCTCATCCCGAGTTCAGATGCAGGATTTATGCCATTTTCGTAAAACTCATTTGTGTAGAAAATGCACATCCCACACCCATATGTATCCACAGAACCCCCCAACAAATGCACATCCCATACCCACCGCGCGGTAGAACCGCCCAACAAATGTATCATACATACGTAGTCATACCACATGCAATATCCCACACCCATATGTACCCACAGACCTCTACACGTACGAATTGAATCATAGGACAGGACAGGGCCCTGTCATACCCTCAAATATACATAAATGCAAAATACAGAAAGTAAGTGTACATGTATATACCAAAAATCTGCTCCTGAGGCAAAGGGAGCA
>JAOTQR010076790.1:0-12757 GCA_025774065.1 Solanum ossicruentum
CACCTATGATAGGATCATCCTTGGCTAGGTGATTCTTCCAGCCCTCGGGCTACCACCCATCAATAAACAATATATCGAGATCGTCCCTGGCTAGGTTCTTCCTTAACCCTTCGGGCTACCACCCGTGATAGGATCATCCCTAGCTAGGTGATTCTTCCACCCCTCGGGCTACCACCCATCAATAAATAATATACTTTATCTTTCGATTACCTTTGAGGTAGTTCTTTTGATGGTCAAAATATTGGAGCTGTAGGACTGTAGATGTAGCATGTGACATGTAGATAATCATACAGACAATATGACAATGAAAAGAATACGTTACATAAATAGTGAAATGCATATGCGATGGAATAACTCATGAACTCTATTTGGCAAAAAGAACCCATGTAACTTGGTATCCATGTATATATGCAGATCTGAAGGTAACTATGTATGGGAGCATATGAACATGTGCAGGAGTGTATACATAGTTAATAATTGTGTCGGAGATGGTGGATGCCTTTATGTGCCAAGGAAGGATCTATGTTTCATGCCAGATAATACGAAATCAAGTAGCCTTACATACTTCGTTGTATGACCTCGTTACTATGGTTAACCTTGTCATCCTCCAAATATTTATCTACAACATGATAGGACATAAAACTAGCATTAGAAGCCAGTAGATACATCTTGGCAGCCCAATCACATAAAAAAAACAACACCACGGGCAGCAAGTGGGCATTTATGTACCCGAGCGTATTCTTTCAACCTTTCCGCCCCTACTCATATTTTCTAATACACATTCGCATGTACATATCATGTACAACCTGTTTTAGTGCCAGAACAGTCTTACAATAACCCACAAAGCACAACACATAACAATTTTACACAATCTACAAATGGACAGCATAACGTTACCTCCCTTCGCTACATTTCGATGTCGACAATTCTAAATATATTCCAACTCTAATCAAACTGTTCCAACAATATTTACACATACAAACAATACTATAACAGTCTTAGAACAGCACCCAACAAGTCATGAAGGACGTTAGTCAATAACCTTCCATCCAACAGCCCACAACTTCCAATCAACATTACACTTAAGATAACACAATAAAACGTGTTTGTTAAATGAAACCAAAATCAGGGAAGTAACCTTAGGTTAATATTTATACCTCAAACCTTATTAATAACATCAATCTCTCTTTAAAATACAGCCAACAAACCATAGAGAAGTCACTAGAATAAAAGGCAACTGTGCAGTAACTTTCTAAATACATGTTGTCCTAAATTTCTAGCACAAACATACTAGCATATACTTGTTATTTTTCGTAAGAGAACCATACTAAACACATGTGTAAACTTACTTACCACTATCTTCAAGGTATAGGGCTTCTCCAAGAACCTTAGAAGTTCCCTTGTGGCTGCTCGCTAGGTTAAGAAATAAGAACAATAAAGTTTTGAGAAAGCTGAAATTTTCCAAGTTTAAAAGTGAATGAATTTTGTTGCTTGTAACCCTTTTTTAAAAGCCTAATTTGGCTGCCTTACTCTTGAGCTTTTGACCATCTTATACCACATATTAATAACCTAGTTATCCAGCAGCTCGACCCTTACACTTGTGCCTAAATGGGTCTCCAAGTTGATAGGCTTGGGCTGCCCATTTTCCCAATTTCTCTTTCTTAGTTTTGGGCCCAAATAGTCAAGTGGTTTGTGATGTCTTTGGACCCTTTTTAATATCTTTCTTGGGCTGAAAATATAGTCCATGTGTGATGATAAAATAAGGGCCAAATTTACACCCTTAACACGGACTTTATTCATAATCAGACTTGGACAATTCGACGTCGAGCCTCGTCTCCATTTAGCTAGCAAATTTAAGCTAAGCAAATAGGTGACTCACCTACTAGTTTCTTAAGTCCTACAAGTACCTCAATTCTCTTACTTCATTTAAGGCCATGATCTCCTTAATTTGACATAAAACATGTATACCCTCAACTCTCTTAAGTGTTAGACGCTCATATCCCCCTATAATATGGAATTAGAGCACTTTTAAAAATGAGTGCTAATTTGACCAAACCATATCATGTTTCATTTGCATTGCACTAGTATTGTAAGATGTGGGGCGTTACATATAAAACAAAATAGTCCGTGAAGAAAAATTAGAGTGTGTGCTTAGAAAATATTTTTTTCCTAAAAGAAATAGTGTGTTTACTATTTTTGGTATTTTTCTCTCAGAGCCTACTATTTGTAATAGTAGAAGAAATTATACACTTGTGCCTTCTATTTGTAATAGTAGATGAAATATAGTAGAAGTGTTGATTTGTGGACGTAGCCAAAAAGTTTTGAGTGAACCACGTTAAATTTTCTGGTATCTATTTTGCTTTATTTATTCCTCTTAAATTTTATTGCTCACTCCGCTTTATGGGTCCTAATAAGTGGTATTAGAGCCTGGTCTAGGTTCATGTAAAGGCAAGAAAAATGATCAACCTGAATGGTTTAAACTACCATGTCTGGAGAAGCAAAATGAAGGATCTTCTCATGATTACGAAGATGTACTTACGAGTATTCTCCATTGTCAAATCGGAAGAGATATTCGAAGATGAGTGGGTGTTTGAGCATGAACGAGTTTGTGGATATATTCGACACTTTATCGATAATAATGTTTACAATCATATTTGTAACGAAACTCATGCCAGAACACTGTGGAACAAGCTGGAGCAATTTTATGCTTCAAAGACCGGCAATGGGCATAAAGTTTGATGATGAGATTCATTACAAATAACCCAGTTGATGAAAGTAAAATATCAAGAAAACACTTCTGTAGCTGATCACCTAAATTAACATAGAAGGAATGGTGGACCAACTATCGACAATGGCATAAAGTTTGATGATGAGATAATTGCTCTTATGATTTTAGCTTCTTTACCAAAGTCATGGGAAACTTTGAAAGTTTCTTTGACAAATATTGCACCAAATGGTGTAATTAGCATGGAAGCTGTTAAAAGCAGTATATCAAATGAAGAAATGAGACATAAATCTCAAAGTTCAACCTCTTTCTCAGAATCAGAAGTTCTGATTACTGATAAGATGGGGAGAAGTCAAGTGAAGGGTTCAAGCTCCAGAGACAGGAGTCGAGGAAAGTCAAACAAATATGCAAATGTCAAGTGCCATTACTACAAGAAAAAAGGTCACATCAAGCAATTTTGTCAAAAATTCAAGAGTGACCGATAAAATAATAGAGACAAGGGGAAGAAAAACAGTGATGATGAACAAGGAAATCTTGTCGACGAGTTCAACATCAGTTGTGACAGTGAGATTATTGGTCAATTAACTCAAGAGACAAGTTAGATAATTGATAGTGGTGCAACCATTCATGGCACACCACACAAAAACCTCTTCTCATCTTACACAAATGGAGACTATGATGTTGTAAAGATGGGAAATGGAAACTTGTCAAAATTTATTGGTAAGGGAGATGTCTGTTTGGAAACAGACAACGACATGAAACTTCTTCTAAAAGATATAAGGCACATCCCCGACATGCACCTAAATTTAATGTCTATAGGCAAGCTTGATGATGAAGGTTTCCAAAACAATTTTGGAAATGGAAAATTGAAGCTTACCAAGGCTCCCTTATAATTGCGAGAGGACACAAACTCTCAAAACTATATGCGATGCAAGCAAAGGTCTCTGATGAATCTATAAATATGATGAAAAATGAAAATACCGTACGTTTATGGCATAAAAGACTTTGCCACGCTGGTGAAAAAAGGATGTCAAAATTGGTAAAAGATAAAGTTCTACCTGATTTAGATCAGGTATTACTGAAGAAATGCTAAGATTGTCTAGCTGGGAAACTATACAGAGTCTCTTTCCATAGTTCTCCACCTTTCAGAATGGAGAATGTTTTAAATTTGATTCACTCTGACGTGTGTGGTCCACTACCAAAGTCATTTGGTAGAGCCAGATATTTTGTGACCTTCATCAATGACCATTCGAGGAAGACCTGGCTTATACTATTAAGTCCAAGGATCAAGTGCTAGGAGTCTTCGAAAAATTTCATGCCTTAGTTGAGAGAGAAACTGCGAAGAACATCAAGTGTGTCCGTACAGACAGTGGCGGATAGTATGTTGGATCATTTCATGCTTATTGCAAAAAGTAATATATTAGACATCAAAGGACGCCTCCAAAGACACCACAGTTAAATGGTTTAGCTGGGAGGATGAATCAAACTTAGATAGAAAGAACAAGGTGTTTACTCTTTCATTCAAAGCTAGATAAATCTTTTTGGGCTGAAGCACTACTTAAAGCAGTGTATGTGCTAAATCATTCACGATGTGCTCCACTTCAATATGAAGTTCTAAAGAAAATTTGGTCAGGAAAAAATGTTTCTTACAAACATTTACGAGTATTTGGGTACAAAGCTTTTTGTTCATGTTCCAAAGGATGAAAAGCAAAAGTTTGATGTCAAAACACGGCAGTGTGTGTTTATTGGCTATGGTCAAGATAAATTTGGCTATAGGTTCTATGATTCAGTGCAGAAGAAGCTGATTAGGAGTCGAGATGCTATCTTTATTGAAGATCAAACTATTAAAGATATAAATAAAGTAGAAAAAGAAGGTTTTACTCCTAAAGATGATTCAACAAGCTTAAGGTTGAATTCTCCAATAGAAGTACCGACTCAAGTTGAAGATGAGGTTCATAATGACCATCCGCAAGATGCAGATGATGGAGGTATTCCCCAAGAAGATGAACCAGAAGAAGAGGATGTTGATGGTGGTCACACTCAACCACCAATAGCTAGAGAGTCTCCAGTACCCTTAAGAAGATCTAGTAGAAATGTGCAGCCTTCTACTAGGTACCCAGTTGATCAATGGGTTACACTGACTGACGGAGGAGAATTGGAAAGCTTCAGTAAGGCAATGGACGATAAAAACAAGGAAAAAAGGATGGAAGCCATGCAAGATGAAATGAAATCCTTGCATGAGAATAAAACGTTTGATCTCATGAAGTTGCCTAATGGTAGAAGAGCGTTGAAGAATAAATGGGTGTTTAGAATCAAACATGAAGAACACGAAGTCCATCCACACTTTAAAGTGAGATTACTCATCAAAGGTTTCAGCCAATAGAAGGGCATTGACTTTGACGAGATATTTTCACCTGTTGTGAAAATGACATCCATTCGTACTGTGCTAGGGCTAGCTGCAAGTCTCAATTTAGAAATTGAGCAAATGGATGTGAAGACTGCCTTCCTTCATGGAGATCTAGAAAAAGAAATTTACATAAAACAACCAGAGGTTTTCAAAGTGAAGGGAAAAGAGGATTATGTTTGCAGATTAAAGAAAAGTTTATATGGCTTGAAACAGGCACAAAAATAATGGTATAAGAAGTTTGAGTCTGTTATACGAGAGCAAGGCTTCAAGAAAACTATTGCATATCAATGCGTGTTTATCAATAATTCTTTGAAGATGATTTTGTTATCCTTCTAATCTATGTAGATGATATGATGATCATTGGAAAAAATACTTCAAGAATCAACAGTCTAAAGGTGCAATTGAGTAAGTCTTTTGCAATGAAAGACTTAGGATCAGCAAAACAAATTCTTGACATGAGAATTACAAGAGATAGAAGCGCCAGGAAGTTTTGGGTATCTCAAGAGAAGTTCATTGAAAAAGTACTTCAGAGATTCAATATGGACAAGGCTAAAGCGGTTAGTTGTCCACTTGCTAATCACTTTAAATTGAGTTCCAATATATGCCCTTCTACTGACAAGGAGAAGGAAGATATAGTTAGAATACCATATGCCTCAGTAGTTGGGTGTTTGATGTATGCCATTGTGTGTACATGACCAGATATTGCTCACTCGGTTAGAGTAGTGAGTCGTTTCCTTTCAAATCCTGGAAAGGAACATTGGGCAGCTGTTAAATGGATTCTCAGATATCTTCGAGGTATATCCAAATTATGTCTATATTTTGGAGAGGCAGAACCTGTGTTAGTTGGATACAGAAATGCAGATATAGCTGGCGATGTTGACTCAAGAAAGTCTACATAAGGATACCTGATTACATTTGCAGGGGGAGTTGTGTCTTGACAGTCGAAATTGCAAAAGTGCATTGTATTGTCTTCTACGGAAGCAAAATTTATAGCAGCAATTGTTTCTTGCAAAGAGTTGTTATGGATGAAGGAATTTCTTAAAGAACTTGATGTCAAACAAAACAAGTTTGAGATATTTTGTGACAATCAAAGTACAATCCATCTTTGCAAAAATGGCTTCTTTCATTCAAGGTCCAAACATATTGACGTAAGATATCGTTGGATAACTGATGCATTGGAGAAGAAGCTGCTACAACTTCAAAAGATCCACACTAATGAAAATGGATTGGATATGATGACAAACATTCTACCAAGGGAGAAGTTCGAGTATTGTCGAACAACTGCAGGAATGACAGAACCACCCCATTTGTCGGGAGGGGGAGAATTGTTAAGTGGGTCCCTCCAAATGGAGGGCCCACATGCCAAATTGTTCAATTTTGGCAATTCTCAAATTGTTCAAACTTGGCAGCTTTTTGTATTTTCAAAGTTAGCAGCATTGAAAGTGGCAAATGGTTGATGGAAGGTTGACCACCTACCCTTTGCCTTTTGTCAAAAAAAGGTAGATGAATTACTCCTATATAAAGGAGTAATTCATTCTTCATAAAAGCATCCAGAAAAGAGAGAAAATACCACAGAGAAAAAAATAAATACTGTGTATTTATTTCTTCTGTGAGGTATACCATAAACTATAAAATAAAATAGTCTGTGATGAAAAATTAGAGCGTGTACTTAGGAAATATTTTTTTCCTAAAAGAAATAGTATGTTTACTATTTTTTGTTATTTTTCTCTGAGAGTCTACTATTTGTAATAGTAGAAGAAATTGTACACTTGTGCCTACTATTTGTAATAGTAGAAGAAATATAGTAGAAGTATTGATTTGTGGACGTAGTCCAAAAAGTTTTGGGTGCACCACGTTAAATTTTTTGGTGTTTATTTTACTTTATTTATTCCTGCTAAATCTTATTGTTCACTCCAATGCGTGGGTCCCAATAAAAAGTTACTACACCAAGCACAGAGGTCTATGATTTTTGAAATAGTGGATTTATCAGCACACTGTTCACGGCATGAGTTGATATCCCAAAAATCCCTAGTTCAAGAAAAGCATATTAAAGTGAGGAATCATCAGATGTACTTTAAACCTGTGGTGTTAGCACATATAAGAGGTTGTAGGTTATCTGTATAGGTTGAGATGCGCACATCACATAAACCAAGAAAGGTTGATCATATATCAGCTTTTTCTAAAACGTTCCGTCATTTTTTGCTAAATCTCCTCACGGAGTAACAATTGTCTGATTAATGCTGGATTAAGTTAAAATAATATTGTAAATACATCACCATAGATCAATAGACAGCATGGAGAATGCAAAATTTCAACTTAATGTTCATTTATAGCCACAACTTTTCATTGCTTGGTAATGCTTTTTTTAATGAAGGGTTCATAAAAACTAATACGCAAAGCAAGTCTGTATGATGGTCATATGAATTAATGATAGGTATTATGTGATTGAGCACCGGAATAACCAATAATTCAGGGGAAGAGTTACTGAAGATGGTGTCATTTTTGGATTTCTCTATGTGGGAAACGTTTAAAAATCCACTCGAGAATGTGTGTGTTGATACATAATGGATCATGATCGTGTTGTTCGTAAAGGATATTTCAACTTCTTTGTGAACCGAAGAGTAGTTGTTATTCATCGATCGAACGGGTCATTTGCGATATAGCAACTCTTATTTGGCATCAAGATGTCCTTCCATGTTTCGCTATATTTATTAAATACTGTTGCTTGGAGCTTTCATCCCTAGTAATAAATTAAGCAACGGGTGCTATGATGAGAGAAATAAATTTGAATGACAGTATATAAGGTACATAAAACTGTTAGTGATAGTACCTCTTCGGCAACTAAAATTATCGTTCCAAAAGTCACATGCATTGCACCTGGTATTTAAGATATTTTGGTACATAATCAATATTCATTAGTAGTCTATCTTAATAAATGTACTTCATAGTATTTCCGAATTTCCATGTTGATTCTTTAGCATTAACATATCTTTTTTCATGTTAATTGTTGAGTCTAGACATGATTGTTATTGTCATGATTATTCCATTTCGTCTTTACAATCGTATCTTCGATTTCAAATTAGTCAACGTGCAATTGAATATTTTATATGTGATTAATATCAACTTCTCTTTCCCTTGATATTGAATAAGCAATAATTGTCAAAATAATATTTCTTAATCAACTTTGTCATAACTATGATGCAATTTCTTAATTGTTTTTCCTGATACAGTTTTTCATCGTGACATACATGTGTATCGTAACTCGCAAGTAATAAATAAAACAAAAGATGAGATTCACATTTAACACTTCTTTCTAATTAGCAATGAAATTACTCTAGTTACTGAAATAATCAAACTAACAGTTTTTATAATAAAATAAAACTTATCTTCTGCTGAACAATATATATATATATATATATAACTAATAAAAGAAAAGAGTTCCTCCATCATGCATAAGCAAACACTATATATATAAGTGATTTTGGAGAATCAAGCTTTCCGCAAAAGTAATTCCATCCTCAATTTCACTAATAAAATCAATTTCATCTTGAATGCCAAGTCCACTCTGAATGGAATCAAGAGCTCCAAATGACACTGTGAATGTTCTAAATGACCATGTCATTTTAAAAAATATATATTTGAGACAGAATAACACTTCACCATCTACAAATCTATATTTCGGCATGGCTTTGGTAGTATCCCATTGGTTTATAATATTATATGAATTCCAAGATTCATGAACACCATAGACTTTCAATACCCATAGGGCAAAAGCGCGGCTAAGGTAATGATCTACCATAAGTAGAATAAGCACAAAGTAGTCCGTCCAATACAGAAACGCCAACAAGGATGTTGCCCTCAAAGAATATTTTCTTAATTGGTAATGACATCTCTGTGTACACTTCATTTGAAATACTAAATGAAACCAAAAAAAAGTTCTTGAAGTCGTAATATAGTCTGAGGACATACAGATAAAATGAATGCATCATTTACTACTTCTAAAGAAGAACCCATACTACCCATCCAACTGTCAATTTCCACGAGGATGTTCATCAATAATTCTCCAAGAAACACTTTTCAACGCGAGAATTCGACGAGGTTCTTTTCCACGATATATTTCATTACGAATAATTAGAATCGTATAGTCACCACTCATCGAGTCATAACCCAATCCCATACAATAAGTCCTAAGCGGTAACAATTGTGGTTCAGGGAGTCATATTAATTCTCTTGTGGAGAGGGCCACAGCATAAACATGAAGATTTTATAAGTGGTACGATTAGAAGCACCAATTATAACCAAAACATTGCAAGAGCAGTATGTTTGAGTTGAAGAGATTGCGGGGCAGTCAAGATTTTGTACCTTGTCCACCAGTTTGCTGGACAGTAAAGACAGGAATATATGGAAGTTGTATAATCCATAAGGTTACATCGGCAAAAAATCGAGAACTGATGGTCGTTTTTCCAAATTCAGTGCTAACTAGGATAAAGCCAGTGAATCTAGTAGATATGAACATACCAATGTTTACATAAAATGTTGGTAATTATCATTGATAGAGAAAATCAGTAAACATTGATTAACTGATAAAAAGTATATGCTTAAACAAGTCAGGCACCTGCTGGTTTTTCACAGCAGCAAATTTATCGATAAGATTTCTGTGGGGAATTGTTCAGTTGGCAAGGTCAGGCAACAACAAGACATAAGAAAATTATAGATGTCCCCACTCCATGCCCAGCAAACCTCGACATAGCTCTTGGCAGGAATTGCATCCGTCTTACTATGTAAAATGGAGGTAGACGGTAAGTGGCAAAGCTATGCTAGTATACCACTGATTCTGGACGTTGTTGATTCGTTCGTTTGTTAACCAATCTTTAGTGTGTTTTGGGGGAGAAGGAGCACTGGTATTGGAGTTTTCCATTGAACAAAAGAAAATTTAAAAGTGAAAAACTTATGGGACGATACGGCAAAACAACTACAAGAATGCAAAAGTTGGGGACAAAATGGGCCAAGTGAAACAGAGAAGCAGTGGGACATTGCATGATTTTCAAACAGTTACGCTGTTGAAGGGCGTAATGTGAGTGAGCAAATTTAAATTATGAATAAACAGTGTGTGTAACTTACAAATCTTTTAGAGGATAGCACTTCAACTAAAACGTAAACCAGGCAAAACAGAGGTTTTGCTGGAAATTTATGATCACTATTTAAATGTTTTATAGAGGAGAAGTCGTTATGGTGCATCTGTTCGGTAGTAGGTGAATGTTTGCAAGTTGGGGGTGGCGACTGTTTGGAGAAGAAAGTTGTCAAGGCGATGTGTTGCATCTGTTCGGTATTTAGCACTCAGTTGTAGGGTTGGGATATATTTTTTACGAGTGATAATTAAATAGTAATAGTAAAATTTTTATATATTATCTGACAACTCCATCATATAAAGTTTTATTCCTTAAAAAATTATTATGTATCGTAGCATTAGAATGCGTATCTTGTACCAAATACATTTTGCAAACATATTTGGCGCATAGTGTGCTTTAAAATCTAATTAATAAAGGAATTATGATTAGAGGATATTGAGAAAGAAATTGAAGCAGCAATTATGTAAAATCTAATTGATAAAGGAATTATGATTAGAGGATATTGAGAAAGAAATTGAAGGAGCAATTATGTAATTTACACATGAATAATGCATCGTAAATTAAACTAAAGTTTAAAGTGAACTTGCATAAAATTATTCTGAGTGTTATGATTATCAATAATTTTATTTAAATCAATATCATTTTTTTCGAGCATAATATCTATTATATTTTTAGTCCATATTGTTGATTTATATATCAACTTTAAGATGGAGTTAGGGATGATATGACATTCGATAATTCAACTTCTACTAATTAAACGTTGTAAGTAGTTTAGCTATGCAAAATTATCACCTGATGCAAGGATAAGAGGAATTAATAATTTAACATCTTGAAGCAATCCAATAATTTAAATATTTGTATAATATGAGAAAAGAATTAAATGATTCTTGATTGGCAATCCAATACTAATTGTTTTTTTTAAAAAATCCACTATTCAATTAAACCTGTAAATTATCTTTGCCCAAAAATAAGTCATGACCTATAAAAAATAATCTTTGGAGAATGAGCAGTTTTTATAGCAAATCCAATAAAAAAAATACAGTAATTTTAAATTTCAATTGCTCATATACATAGTTGGTCGCTAGCTCGTGCTAAATAAGGAATTAAACCAGTAAATTATTTTTAATTTGCCCAAAATCAGTCATGAACTATATATGAACAATAATCCTGTCGGGGAATGAACAGTTCTTATATAGTTCGGAATTTAAATATTTCTAAACATGTCAACCTTATATTCACGTTTTCAATTTTTTGTTGAATGAAATTCGAATTCAAGTAGAAAATTGATTTTTTGATATAATAACTACTTGTTGTGTGATCATCTGAAAAATCAAAGTATAAAATGTATTGTAATTAAAAAAAAATACAAGCCAATCATTGAAATCAAAAAATCCTAATCATCATATACTTGAAATCATTCATGGAAAAATCATCATTTTCATGTAATTGACATGAATTCACATTAGGATTTAAATGAAAAAAATTGTTAAACAAATATATCTATACATTTTCTCTGGGTTACTAAATTTCTATCTTGATTATAATTCTCCTAAAAAAATTTGCACCATCAAATATTGCAGAGAAGAAAGTGTGTTTGTAGGCCATCTTTAGAGCACACAAAACACAATAGTATCATGAATCCTTGGTGCACACAGAACACAACAATATTATGATAATGTGACTAAAAAATTATAATACACTCTATTAAAAGCACATGTTAAAACACTTCAAAAAAGTGCTCAAAAATGTGCCTCGGAAGCATCTGGACTCGTAATTTCCATATATCTAAAAATCCAAATTCATTATTTCAAAAATTCGACTTCATATTCTTGTTTGGGGAGCAAAATTGAGTGAAAAATGGGTCTAACCTGAATTTTAGAGCAACCGTATCAAAATCCAAAAAATCGAAGAAACGTGATTTAGGAGGGTCAACTTTAAAGGAGCATATCTCTTAGCACTCAGTTGAGGGTTGCCCCATGTTCTTATTGCATAGGAGTCTTACCTTGTGACCTTAGATGAACTTAGCTTGATGTGTTGGAGGTCTTGAGATGGTTTGGCTATTTGCATAGCATGCTTTCGATGAGTGTAGGACCCTTAAGGTTGTTATATGATAGGTAAGGATGGCTGATCTATTTGGTCAACTACAATGACTTAGTCACTTCTCTAAGATTAATTTGAGGGTCGGGTTTTGTCCCCAAGTGAGGATGGGGATAGGTGATATCCCTAAGTGTCTTTTCAGACTAAGAATGAGCATTCCGAATATTGATGGAGTTGTTTGGTTGGCTTATGTTAGAACCCGTAAGTCCTTTATTGGTTCAATTTGGTAAAGTTTGGGACCAAATGTAAATTTCTTCAATAATGTAGTCCTTAAGATTAAAATTTTTAGTGGGGTCATGTGTGGTGGCACCTTTTGATTGGTTTGAGTGGAGTTTTTTGGTCTATATATATGTATGCATATCTTGTACAAGACAAGCTTTCCCACACTCAGAAAAAAAT
>JAOTQR010076791.1:0-12754 GCA_025774065.1 Solanum ossicruentum
GCCGAAATTCCGGCAGGTTTCCAGGTCAGATAAATGAGGAAATTCGAATTAGTATGTGTCTAGGTGCCCCTATCGGGCACTGGTCACGACCCTAGGTTGGGGTGTGACAACATTGCCCTTCATTTATAGGATTCTAAACTATGTTGCTAGGCAGTGTACCCCTTTGACGCAGAGTAATTGAGTCGACACTTGGCCAAACTATTGTTCAAGTGTTTGACAGCCACGTAATGTGTCTCAATTTTCTCATTGATACTAGAAATCTCAGATCTCATACCCCTCAAAGTCTCATCCTGTGTATCAGCTTTCTTCAACAAGCGATCAAACATCTCCTCAATTTTGGAACTACTTGCACCTGTATCGCGGTTATGTGGTAGCACATAGGGGCCATTTCTAAAGCCATCTCTGCAAACCCAATCTGCATCTCTCTCTAGACCCCTGTTCCTATCTCCGCGGTTGTTCTAAAATCTCTATCTCTATTGATTATCTGACCTTGGTTTCCTTGACCTTGGTGCTAATAGTCTTGATTGGACCGTTGGGTGTTGGTCCGAAAATGATCAGCAACAAAACATATGTCCTCATTATAATAAGGCTCATCATACATGGGTACATGTGGGGGTTGATGAACCACAACATTGACTCGCACTTGGTTCTGCTTCATCATCACCTCCATCCTTGTGCAAATATGGGCAAGCTTTTGCATATTTTTTCATTGATCTTTGCTAGCTCCGAACCAAAACTGACAGCACATGAACTTTTTGTGAATGCTCTATCTCTCTGCCCCCTTGCATGATCAGTCTTGACCACTCTTTATATCCGCTCTACGATCCTTGCAAATGGCTGATCCAAGAATATGCCCCCATAATAGTGTCAGCACAAGCCTGATTATTCTCATCAAGGGCACGGTAGAAGATCTCTACCAAGGCATCATCAACTATCTTATGGTCTGGGACACTCCTCAATCATTTGGTGAACTGCTCCCAAGTAGTACTGATTGACTCACCAGGAAGTTGCTCAAAGTTGTTGATCTAATGCTTCAACTTGAGCTTCTTTGATCTAGTGAAATACCTCTCCAAAAAGGCCTTCTACGTGTCTGCCCAACTCGTGATCGAACTCTGCGAGAGCTCAGATATTCATAATGTTGCATTGCCTATAAGAGACAATGGGGAGACACAAAGTCCCATAACATCCATAAACAGATTTTGTGTTCCCATCACACTCTTGCAGATGAATGCAACATTGTGTAGATGGCTATGAGGATCCTCCGTTGGTAAGCCCGTAAATAGCCCATAGTTCTGTAGCATCTGAAGCAACCTACTCGAGACTGTGAACTCTGTATTTGCCAGTAGTAATGGCAACATAATAGCTCCAGTCACCTCCATATCCATATGATTTAGCCTATATTGGTTCCACTGGTAAGCATTGGCATTAAAATCCTATGGCTATGGAACAATGTTATCAAGAGGAGGTGGGTTCTCATGATCAACATTCTCATTATTATTCCTGTTCATAGCTGCATCAGTCGCATTTTTGGAGTTTGCTTGGGCCATTCTCATCAATGTTCTATGGATCTCTGGGTCAAATAGAGTCCAAGGTCTACCTCAATTTCGTGTATTGGGCATATACTACCCCTACACCCTGTAAAGAAACAAAAACAAAAACAAAATGTAAAATGTGGGAAACAAGGATTAACAACCATTCTATGAATTAACTAAGTCTAGCCGTATTCCCCGGCAATAGTACAAAAATCTTGATGTCACCCAAGTTACAACTCCTTTAAGAGGATAAAGCAGTCGTTGTCAAGAAATAGAACCTAACTAAGGTTAGGGTCGAATCCACTGGGAATACGTAGACTCAAGAGAATTCAATGATTGCAATTCGAGTAGTTAACCAACTTACTTCCCCTGAGGAGGTTGTATAATTAATAGAAAGTAAAACCGAACTAACTAACACAACAGGGAAATCAATATATGGAGAGAAACAACGGTACTCAGTGTCATCAGATAACGTAATTCTTTTCTAGTGTGTAGCATGCAGGATGGTAAGTTAAGTTCACCAAACCTTTTTGTCAAAGGTGAGAGGTGAATTGCATTATGTGACTTGGCCCATCTCCATAGTGTGCATTACTAACCCTTACCTATTAGTCCCAGTACAACCTCCCCTTTGCCCAGTTTGGTTGATTAGACGAACACGTCAATTTAATCTTGTTAATTAATCTCATTTCCTATTCATTACTACCTTGATCTAGTGAGTAACACTAGGCGGGTTCTAATGTTGGCTATCATCAGAAAACTTTTGATATGAAGAGAATAATTAATACATGTATGCACACTTTCTAAGAATTATGAATTATCCGATTTTACCTTATTAATTCTTCATGATTCTCATAATCCAAATTATGGATTTAGCTACTCATGCTTTGTGTAATGCAAGAATTGTGAATTGGAAGAACATAATTAAACACTTACACAATTGAATTAAGAACAAGCAAATCTAACTTCCAAGAGAATCACAAGATTAAAGATGAAATTAGAATACAAGTGTTCTCAAAATCTCTCCAATATAACCTCACTATTTTCTCTCTCTAATTACTAAGTTCTCTGAGTATTATTCGAAAACTTTTGAAAAATAACATGAAAAATCTATTTATAATAAGTAAAATACAAGTCCTAGACATAATAGGATAACTAGTCGGCATGCCATACGAAAGGGGTTTAGGGGCCGTATTGCATTCCAAGGCCCATAATTGAGGTCTCATATAAAGCTGCTCGAAATTTAGACTTCAAGTCTACAACACCCCTCTACGACTCGTAAAGTAGTTTACGACTTGTAAGGGGGTTCAGTCTGATGAATCTTTAGAAAGTCCCAATCTTTAATCATGAGGGCATGAACCATCTTCTAAGACTCATAAATTATTCCATGATTCATCTACATGTTCGTAGAATCAACTTAAGAAAATAGCCCCTCACTGGAGTTTTCGATGAAACACACTTCACGACCCGTAGAATGATCTAGGCCCATAAAGGGTCTCGTATTGTATCAAACTTCAGCAACTTCTATATTTCTTCCCAAAATCAAGGACAATCCTGTAATCCTGCAAATATAACACAAAAATACATAAAACTAACTAATATTGCATTGAGAACACAAAAAATTCCAAGTTTTAAGCATCAAAAGTGTTGTATTTTGACATACATCAGTCATATCTACAGCTTGTGTTATGTTGAGGCTCTGTTGTACACGCTGCTCAAATGCATCAATACGGCTATCCATGGGCATAATTCTCTCCTGAATAGTGGCCACTGTGAACGCATGCATACGAGCCTCAAACTCTAAAATGGCCTGGAAGACCCAGGGCTAGATCTGCTGTAGTAAACGAGTCAATTGTGACTCAGTATGTGTCAGCCTCTGTGCCATGGCCTGGATAGAAGTTGCTGACACATAGACCATGCCAGTGGGTGTTGTCGGTGTGAGCATGACATTTAGGGAAGCAGTAGTAGTCATGGACCCTCTCTGCTTATCACCCAGTTTGTGGAGGCCTCTAATTAGTGGTAGCAGCAGCAGTGGTAGTGGATGAAGGGTCAGGCAGTGGCACAGCAATGAACATCTCTGGTATCTGAGTAGGAGGGCACGATGCTCTCTGGAAGGCCACCGAATTATCATAGGCCTTGATCGGGCTAGCATCTAAAGTTCGTTAAACCTCGATAAATGAGTTTAGATGACATAGAATCTCCACCCTTGACTCTATACAGAGTCTATAGATCAAGCATGGGAAAGGGATGGAGGTGGACCTCTTCATGACTGCCTCATGCTGCTCCACAATAAGTCTGGCGTAATCGATCTCATAGCCAGCCAAGATGTTGACAACCAGTACAACACGATCTAATGTTAGTGTAATATCAACAAGTGTAGGTTATATCCATAATCTCACCACAGCCCATAAAAATGTGGTAATGAAACTGAGTGAGGCCTTCACAATAGGCTCTGCCGATGTAGCTATCCACTTAGATTCCGGGCCTAGCTCTGCAATCTGGTCAATGACCCATCTCATCAAACTGGCCCTGCGGGCTGGGTCTCTCATTAGGGCCATATCCTAGGTCTACCACAATATCTTTTTGTACTCTATTATAGATTAGGGGTTGGGCACTCACGCCTGAATAGCATGCGGTGAATAGTGCTCTCTGAGATATCCACCTGACGACCCCTCACCCTAGTAGATGTCAATCTGGGCTGAGTAAGGGGCTTCTTCCCCTTGGGAAAAGAGCTGAGAATGGTGGCAGCATATGATATATAAAACTCCCGAACCATGGACAGGGAGTACTTCTGTGATGATCGTGCCATCCACGGGAGACCGTATCTGATTATAGTGTCCTGCAGGCCTGGGACACTCTCCAATCCCGAAGTAATAATGTGGGGCTCCTAAAAGTGGAATGAGCTAGTCTACCCCACTCGTTCTTTTGTATACCCTTCATGTAGATGGTCCACAAGCCCTCAATGCACCACCGATTATAAAGAATATCTGGAGGTGATGGTGATGATAAAGGTGTTGCATAGGACTCTATCTCCGACTCGTCGCCGGACCCTGACTCGGACTCCTCTCCAGAAGGAGTCATCTGAATGGAACTGCTATCTTTGTCACCTCCCTTTTCAGATTGGGAAGAGTGGATAACAATAGCCTAGGTTTGGGGCTGCCCAATATGTTTGGTGGCAGCCCATGTCTGTGGTCGCTCAGCGTTTGGGTTAGGCTGGAACTGAGCTCCTCCCTCGGAGTTGCCCTGATCCCCCAAGGGCTCATCTCGTAGTCTCTGTTGTAGGCCTTATCTCATTTCTCCTAGCTTTTAGGCTATAGTACCTGAAATGTACGTATTAGCAAACAAGATTAGCCCCACGAGTACAGGAATGAAAAGCAAAAATATTTCAGACATGGTTACAAATAGGTCTATGAAGGCACTTTTACGGGCCGTAGTAAAAACTACGAGCCAGAGAAGGCCCTCTTAGAAATAGAGTGCATAAATTTTGGCTACTGGAATTGCACCTACGAGACCAAGTCCGACTCATAAAATATTTTACGAGTCGTAGATGTAATCCATTGTTGAATTTTTATAGGCAGGGATATATGAGACCTATCTATGAGTCGTAGAAGAATTTATAGCTCGTAGAATATCTCATTTGATAGAGTCTCATAAACTTCAAGTTTTTGGAATTTCATACGAGGGGCAACTACGGCTCGTGGAATGTTCCACGGGTCTTAGAAGACACTCGTAGAGTGGAAAACCAAAAATTTTGATTTCCTGGGTCTATCAAAATGTATCCTATACGACATATTTAGCATTTAAATCAGCATTGAAGTAAGACATGACACACCCCCACATTATTTCAACAAATACCCAACACCCCCCATGCAATGATCACACTTGACCACATCGAATCTCATTTTACATGTTTCCCAAGCAAACCGATCCCTTTTGAATGTACAAACACCAAAGCACACATATATAACCACACGTCACTTTTCAAGCAATATAGTCTATTCAATTTAAAGACATGTGACGACATAGTTTTCATATAATATCACTCAAACACACAAACCATGGCCACACACAAAATTTTATGACTTTTAACACTATTCAAGCATCAAAAACATATTATTCATGATTAAATTCTAAACACATATAGTGGCAACCATGGACTCGGAACCATACTAATCGGATTACCATGCCCATCAATTAATTTTGACCTAATCACATCAATTTCCATATTTAAAAAGTTTTAGGACTAAGAACTTATTGAATTTGAGCAAAGAGATACAAAAATTTGAAGGAGTAGCCAAGGAGGGTAACCCTAGGGCTGCCGAAGGTGGCCAGAAAAAGTTGCCGAAAAAAGGATGGCGGTCAGTCGGTGATGATTGGAAAATGCTAGGGTAGGGGTTGGGTATTTTGAGTAATTTTTGTGAAGAATAGGGGTCAAAATTATTTAACCCCCCTATTTATACTTTGACCTGGTCGGCAAAAGTTATTGAGTCGGGCTTCTACGAAACCCTGAATATGGGTAGTAGAAGATTTTATGGCCTATAGATCTCGATTTCGTAGATTACCAAAACCCTAGTATTGGGAGATGGGTTTCACAGACCAGTTTTTGAGTTGTATAATTAAGTACGACTTATAGGGTTTGTCGTAGAAACCTCCAACACTTAGTCAAAAGTAAAAAACATAACTAGGTTCCATGAGCCCCATTCACGGCCCATAATTTTATCTATGGATCGTAAAGTTGGCTCGTGGACTAGAGTACACAAAGTTTTGCTCACTGGAAATATTCTACAAGTCAGTATGTGGGTCGTAGTTTTACATATGGCCCGTAGAACCAATCGTAGAAACACTTCTTGATGCCTTTTCAGCCAAAAATGGCTGACTTGGTCATGTACCTGTAAATTCTTCATAGAACACACTGTTACTCTATATGCAATCAGTCCATTGTCCAAAAATTACAACCAAAATACAAAAAATTAAAATAACTACAAGTCCAAAAGCTAAAAACAAAACAAAACTACCACTATTACATTACATATCTTAGGTTGCCTCCCAAGTAAGTGTCTGATTTATTGTCGCGGCATGACTTGGACAACTTTATTACTCAAACTTCACCAAATGTCCAAACATCCATCTTCAAGTCATCTGGCCTCTTTATTGACTGACAGATATTGAAGACAACTTCTTCGTCGTCCAATCTAAACTTGAGTTGGGCAGCCTCCATATCCACTAGTGCTCGTCCAGTGGCTAAGAAAGGCCTTCACAAGATGATTGGGACTTTGAATTCGACTTTCTAATAAAGAATCACATAGTCTAGGGGAATATGAACGTCTCTACTTTGACAAGGACATCATATAGTATCCCCACAAGTTTCTTCACCGTGTGATCAGCCACCAACAATCACATGCTCATCAGAGTAGGGGCTCCCAATCCTAACTTCTTGAAGACCCCAAGGGGCATCAAATTTATACTGGCACCAAGATCACACAATTCCTGGCAAACTTAACATCTCCAATAGTGCAAGGTATGATAAATGCGTCAGGATCTTCTCGCTTTTGCACCAAGGACTTCGTAGCAATCGCACTGCAATTTTAAAGCTTTTGGTAGAGTTTCTGTCTTACAGTCCGCTTCTTTGTGACCAAGTCCTTCATGAACTTCACATACCCAACCATCTTCTCCAATGCCTCAATGAGAGGGATGCTGATGGAGAGTTGTTTTAACATGCAGAGAAAGCACTTGAATTTTACTTCCTCCTCTTTTTCTTTTTAATTCTTTTAGGGAAGGGAGGAGGAGGTCTAGGAATGTGCTTCAACTTATGTGCCATCTATGAAGCATCACTCACCCTATCCTTGGCATGATCATCTCCAGTCCCTGCATCTTTGAGCTCAACTATGTCCTCTCAAACATCATCATGATCAACTGGCATAGGAGGATCAATTGTCTGCTTATCACTACGAGTAGTCACTGCCATACACTACCCCTCATTCTTTGGATTATGAATTGCATTATTGTGCAATATACCTTTTTGTCAGTGGTTAATTTAGGTTAATATCTGACCAAACTATTGCTCCAGCTGTTTGATAGCAACAAAATGAGACTCGATCTTCTAATTAATACTAGAGATGTCATATACTTTATCCCCCTCAATGTCTCATCCTGTATGTCAGCCTTCTTCAACGGACGATCAAACATCTCCTCAACCCTAGAGCTACCAGAACCTAAATCACGATTGTGTGGTGGCACATAAGGTCAATTCCTATAACCATCTCTACAACCCCAATCAACATCTTTATCCTGGCCCCTATTTTTGTCATAATAACCTCCACGATTGTTGTCTCTAAAGGTGCCATCCCAGTTATAGTTCTGACCATAGCTTCCTTAACCTTGGCGCCAATAGTCCTAATTAGACCCTTAGGGTTGGATTGGAAACCCCCCATCTGATCAATAATGAAGAAAGTGTCCTCTTCACAGTAAGGCTCCTCATACATGGGTGCTCGTGAAGGCTGATAAGTGACTGTATTAACATATTCTTGATTATGTTTCATCAATAACTCCATGTTGGCCTTGCTTTCTTTGTGCTCACTAATGAGCAGTGAAAGTCCCTGAACTTGTTAATTGACTGGACTAATCCAAACAAGCTCTTGCATCATCTCTTCATTGATTTTTGCTTGTGCCAGACTAGTATTGACTACACACGAGCTCTTGGTAGAGGACCTATCTCTTGTTCCCTATGCACGATTTATCTTGACCACCCTTTCCAGCTTCTCAGTAATCTTTGGAAATGGTTTATCTAAAAACGTACCCATGATAGTGTCAGCACATGCTTCGCTATTCTTATCCAGGGTGCGATAGAAGATCTCCACCAAGGCGACATTGACTATCTTGTGGTCAGGAACACTCCTCAGACACTTTGTGAACCTCTCTCATGTGGTACTGATCAAATCACCAGGAAGTTTCTCGAAGTTATTGATTTGATCTTTTAACTTGAGTTTCTTCGATCCCGGGAAGAACCTCTCCAAAAAGGCCTTCTACAAGTCAGCCCAAGTAGTAATCGAACTATATAGGAGCTCAAATAGCCATAGCATTACATTTCCTGCTAGAGACAATGGGAAGACACAAAGCCTAACAGCATCCATAGATGTATTCTAGTTTTCCATTACAATCTTAAAGACAAACACAACATTGTGTAGATAGCTATGCGAATCCTCTGATGATAAGCCTGCGAACAACCCACGATTCTACAGCAACTGAAGCAACCCACTCAAAATAACGAACTTTGTATCACTAGTAGTGGCGGTAACACAAGCTCCTGTAACATCCACAACCATAGGATTCAGTCGATATTGATTCCATTGAAAAGCTTCGATGTTCATATCCTATGGTTGTGGATCAATGTCCTCAAGCAGAGGTGGTTTATTATAATTCTCATTCTAGTTCAGGTTCAGAGCTACATTAACCATGTTGTTCATGTTGTCTTGAGTCATTCTTCTCAACGTTCTCTGGATCTTTAGGTCAAACAGAGTCGAGGGAATGCCTCAACTTCATGTGTTGTGCATACACTACACCTACACGTTGAAACAAAAATAACAAAAATGTAAAATGAGAGAAATAAGAATTAATTTCCGTACTACTCAAATTAAATAAGTTTAGTTGTATTCCCAGACAACGGCACCAAAATCTTGATGTCGCCTAATCTACACCTCTTTTTTATGGTTAAAGCAGTTGTTGTCAAGATATATAACTTAAATGAGCTTAGGGTCAATCCCACAGGGAATAGGGTAGACTAAGAAGAATCTCAAGCAGTTCGAGTTAATTAACCACTTCTCCCCCAAAAAGGGGGGTTGTGAACTTATAGAAAGAAACCCTAAACTACGACAAGTGTGAAATCAGTATGAAGAGTAACTAGGCTATTGTGTTCCCCATAATTCACTAACTTGGTAATACCAGATAATCGAATTCTTTTCAAGTGTGTAGCATGCATAACAGTAAGTTAAGTTTACCAAACCCTTTAATCCAGACGAGAGGTAAATTACACTACATGATTTGATCCATCCCCACAGTGTGACATTACTAACTCTTACCTATTGTTCCAGTACAACCTCCCCTTGATCTAGTTTGGTTGATTAGATTAGAAACATCGATCAAATTCTATTAACTAATCTCTTTTTTTATTCATTACTACCTTGATCCAGCTAATAACACTAGGTGAGTTCTAACATAGGCCATCGTTAAAAAGCATTCAAAACAAAGAGAATTAATTATTAATTAATACATGCACGCCCACTTTTCAAGATCTACGAATATCAGATTTTACCTTGTTAGTTCTTAATGGTACCCACAACCCTGCTTGTGGACTTAGCTACTCATTATCAGTGTAGATACAGGAATCATGATATTTAATAGCATAATTAAGTACTTACACAATGGAATTAAGAACAAGAAATTCAAGCTCTTCAATAAAGATCACAAGTATGATTAAGAACACAAAATATTATTTCCCAAGTGTCTCACAAGGTTTCTCACTTTTTCTTATCGACTCTCTAGTGTTCCGTGTGAAAAATAACCTAAAAATCCTATTTATAGTATTTAAAATACAAGGCCAAATCAAAATAGGAAAACTGGGTTGGCAGGCTCTACATACAAATCTATGGGTTGTATAAAGTTCTACGGCCTGTAGCCGGGGCTTCATATATTCCTATAGTAAAATCTAGGGGTGACTTCTACGAAACCTATCTGTAGTCTTATAAAGTTCTATGGCCCTTGGAGGGTTTCTTCTGATGACTTTTCAGCAACTTCTCACTTTCTGATCCTCAGGGTACAATAACAATCTATGACTTATAGAATCTTTTACGACCCGTTTGCATGTTCGTAGACTCAACTTCAAAAAATTTTCCCTTCACTGGATTTTGATATGTACTCTATTTTACGACCCGTGGAAACTTTCACAACCCATAAAGGGTATTATAGAATAGCAACTTCTTCAAATTCTACACAGTTAGTCCAAAAATCATGTCAACCCTGTGATCCTGCAAAAAAAATATAAAAACATATCAAATCAACTAACATCGCTATGAGAACACACAAAATTCTAAGTTTTAAACATCAAAAGTGTTGTATTTTGACAGCACATCAATTTATTGAACAAATAAAATATAAGTTATTTCATAAACCCTAGATATTATTTCATAAAAGATTTGCATGAATGAACTTAGGGGATGTGTCTAGATCCTTGACAACATGATTGTGATTGTGATTATAATTGTGATTGAGCATGATGATGATGTTTATAGAACTTGATGGTCTCAAGAGTCTTCATAATAAAACTCAAATGAATGGTGTGAATTGATAGTCCTCTGAACGATTGTCTAAACTACTATTGAAAGATATGATTAAAAGTTGTTTGATGGTTAATAAGTCGAAAGGATCGATTATGATGGAATGATAGGAGTCTTTATGAGAATCATTAATTGGACTGATTACTTTATGAGGATTGAGTCTTGGGAGGAGTATTGAACACCGAATTGAGCGAGAATAAGTCCAACTCGAACTCAATAACTATGCTGCCAACATAGGATAATTGATAGGGGTCATAACTCTAAAGTCCTTAAAGAGGGTTTAATTGATTTTGGAGTGTCCCTTACCCTGGCAAGGTATTGTACAGGTGGGCAACGACACCGTTTTGTTGTATCATCACAGGCTCATAGGTGATGATTATCGATTATAGAAACTCCCAAATAGGTCTTGATAGTACTCTGATTGAATTGGATTGGATTGGATTGAATTGTCTATGATTAGTCACTGTGTAGTCTCTATTCTTTCCTTAGACTTATGACATTCTAATTGAGTATTTTGATATGATTGTATTCTACCTTATATCTATTTTATTCTGTCATTTTATATACTCATACATTCTACATACTGGTGTCTATTTGGACTGGCATCATTTTATGATGCAGAGACAGATATTAGAGATCATCAACACGCACATTGTTGAGGATCTATTCGCATTCAGCTAATTAGTGGGACCACCTTGCTTTAAGAGGATTTCCATATTACTACCGTCTAGCTATTAGAGCTTACATTCACTTTTATTTGATTTGAGGTAGCCATGAACTTGTCCTTGGCACCATCAGACAGTTTGGTAGACGCTTCATAGACTAGACGGTGATTGGTTTGATTTGGATATTGTTTCGGGCTAGTTTCTTTCACACTAGTCTTATTGATTTGTTTTAATTGCCTCTAAATGTGATTGTCCACCTTGTTATATTTCTTAAATCTTTCGGTGACATGTTTGATTGTGAATGAATAAATGTGATAAGGCCAAGTAGTTCTCTTGGAGACTAGCAATAGTCTTTGAGTGTCAGTCATGCCAAGGGTACCCTCATGGGATGTGATACTTTTTCTCGTATGATTTTATTCCAATGAGTTTTCCTTGTAAGTTTTTAATAAAGGAACCAAAATGCATATATTAGACATGTGTACTTTTTCTCCTTCACTGGAATTTTTCTCACTTGATTTTTTCTAGTAAGATTTAAATGAAACACATAATCTATCAAATAAACATTCAAGGGAGTGTTATAAATATATTTGTTTTATAGCGAATGTCTATTGCGTAGATTACTTGAAAAAATTAGAAATTTCAAGTTAGGGACTTGGTCAAATTTCTTCTATAAATAAAGTGGTTCCCCTCATTATAAAAAAATCCTAAAACTTTAATCATTCAAGAGAAAAAAAAAATTTCTCTCTTCTCTCAACTTTCTTCATTTTATTATTTTATATAATTTCATAACAGTTTCTCTATTTTCTTAAACCATAACATTTTGTATCAAACTATATGAAAACCATAATCCAATTGAGACATAGCTATGAAGCTTATATATAAAAGAAGAAGAAATTTATTGCACGAGATAGTATGATTTCCAAACTATTCCACCAAAATAAAATATATGGAAAATAGAAATGATGGTGCCCATCGGATAAAAAATTAGAGCTCAACTAAAGTGATGGGAACGTATCCCAAAAAAATAAAATTTGTTCGAACTAGGATTGATGATTCTCAATAATGAGTAGTCATAAACATAAAATCATGTTTTTCCTAATACATCTCTATCTAAATAATTTTTTTGTTGTACTAATTTATGTAACGCATATTTTTTTAGTAAATTTTTAAAAAAATAATATATATATATATATATATATATATATATGTGTGTGTGTGTGTGTGTGTGTGT